>WEIU01022299.1:4210-14426 GCA_013389925.1 Aegithalos caudatus
TTTTTGGTCAGGAGAATACAAGTAGGCAGTAAGTCTGTTGTTAGGTCTTGCCTTCCACAACACAGGAAATCCAAATTTTCTACAGACGTGATTCAGAGCAGTGTTCACAATATATTGTATGCAAGGCCCCTGACTGTCTGGTAATTCACCAGTGAATTGTCTACAATATCTCCACATCCCTCTTCAACTGGAGACTGTGAGATCTAAAACCAGACACAATATTTCATCTGCAGCCTCAGAACCAATTTCATCTGAGACAATTCCAGCTAGCTTTGCTAGCTACTCTACATGGTGCACTCTTTTTGAAATGAGTGTGATGTTGGTTCACATTTGACTTGCCATCTGTCATCCTCCCCAGTAGTTTTCAGGCTACTATCCAAGAGCCGTTTCCTAGCCCCCCACTAATGTGTAAGGTTCTTATACCTGAAAGGCAGCTCTCTTCTCTTTGCCTCACTGGAATTTGTGAAGTCTCTATTGGTTTGAGATTATCAGTCTCACTCTGAATAGAAACTCTATCAATCCTTGTGTCAGTCACTTTCCTTGTGTTAGTTTGATCCACAAACTCACCAAGGGTGCATGTTGCAAACTCATCCACAAGTGTGGATGAACATACTGAAAAGTACAGGTCCCAGTAAGATACTACTCTGTTGTCATGTGACATCTGCATCTTACGTTGTTTATAAATACTCTTTAAGCTCAGGGGTGTGTCCAAATTCCACTCCATGTAACAGAGCAGACTTCCTTAGCTTCCAAATGGAAAAACTGAGATTTAGTGTTGAAAAACCTTAATATTTCACAGAATATTGTGTATAATCTTCTCCAGCCACAATCTACTGTAGTCTACATTTGGTTCAGCACAAATTATTGGACTATAGGGAGAGCAGTGTATAATGTTATAAACCAATAGATGGACAAAATAATTAAGCATCACTCAATTCTTCACGAGAATCTGTGAATCATCTTCTGAAACCAATCACTAAACAACAGTTTACTAAAAAAGAGTTTTTGCTATTGTGAGAGCATCCATGTGGGTACTACATTTTCATGGAACTGGACAATAGTTGAGCCTGGAGGGCACCTCTGCAGATTATGAAATTCAACCTTCCTGTTCAAAAAAAGTAGAGTTGTCAAGCATTAGAACAGTCTGCCCAGGGAAGTGGTGGAGTCACCGTTCCTGGAAATGTTTTAAAAATGGCTGGACATGGCACTTAAGTCTATGGTTTTGTTTGGTCAAAGGTTGAATTTGATTATCTTAGACATCTTTTCCACCTTTAATGATTTTACAATTCTGTGAAATTGCTCGTAGCTTTGTACAGCTATGTTTTGATTATTTGAAAGGATGGAGACTGTGCACTCTTCAGTATTCAAACACCTCAAGAGTCTAAAAAGAGATTGGAGTTTTGGGGTATTTTTATGTTTAAATGTAATTTCCTATGTTTCAATTTGTGCAATTTCAAATTTCAACTGTTTCAATTCTGTTGCACGCTGTTTTTTTACCAGGTACTGGTGAGAACAGCATGCCTCCACTTACTTTAGTCCCCACCTTATCAGATATTTATACACACTGATATGACCCTCCTGATCCTTCTCTTCTCTGGGATGAACAGCCCACTCTCTCAGTCAGCCTCTCCTCTTGGGACAGATACTCCAAAACCTGGTTCTCCAATGAGGCTGTACACCAGTCCATGTCTCTCCTATACTGGTGATCACAAGACTGGACCCAGTACCCCAGATTTGTCTCTTCAGTACTGAACAGAGAGGAAGGATCCAATCCCTAAACGTGTTTTAACACTCTTCTTACGCAGCCAGGAAGCTGTTGGACTTATTTACCACAAGATCACATTGCTGTGTCATGGTCAATTTTTGGTCCCTCAAGGCCTTCAGTTCCTTTTCTGCCAGAAGAAGAAAAGATATAAGCTCTAATTTGTCAAGATAATAGGACAGCAATATTTTCAGAAAGTGTTTTCTTTGGAATCTTTTATGTTCGAGTGGTAACATGTCATTTCAAATCCTTGATTACCTTCAATAGCTCACACTGACGGTGTATATTTCCTCTATTTACTCCTAAACTCTGTCCAAACCATCTGAAAACCTCTTTTCAACAGCAGACTTCTTTCCCTCCCACCCTTGAGAGAAAAAGCACTGGTTTTCTTTTGCTGTGTCTGCAAAATACTTCTGCCTGTTCCCATCTGCACTGCCCTACAGTGACAGTGACACATAAAGGAGACTCAATATTGTTTTCTTCCCCCACTTTTAGAAAATAATCCTCCTTTTCCCTGTGAAGCTGTGTCCACTTCCCTCTGGCCTCATCCAAGCACTAAGTTATGAAGTAGCTGCAGTCCAAAAGAAACATCATGAAATCTTTAAGCTGATGCAGACATGCTTTGCTGAGCCTCCAAAGCACAGTTCCCTTTAAAATAATACATGACTGCTGGAGAACTCATTTTAGGGAGCTTGACACCTCCTCAGAGGATAAGGGACTGTTGCCTATGTGTGTTTGTAGTTGCAACCTCAGGGTGAATAAAGTACCAGGAGATCCCAGAACCTGTGGAAAATATGTCATTTCAGATCATGCCCTGGAACCTGTAGAACACAGCACACAACCTGTCTGCAGAGCTCTAAGTCTCCTCATGGACAACCTCAATGTGCAGGCAAAATGAAATCAGCATCTGCTTGGAGATGGAGTACTATGCACAGTTGGCCAAAATTGATTTCCTCTTTTCCTCTCCTCAGCTCAAAGATAAATTTTTAGTTTCTCATGGTCTGCATTGGATACTTCTCCTTGCAAGCTAAAATCTTGTTCCAGGATGACTGCATGGAAAATAGCTCTGGGCAGAAATATACTGTCACAGAAGTTATTCCAAGTCTAGGGAAAAAAAAAAAAAAAAAAAAAAAAAAAAAAAAAAAAAAAAAAAAAAAAAAAAAAAAAAAAACAAAAAACAACAAAAAAAAAACCCACCACCAAGACTCTAAGGCCATCTTAATTATTGGCAGTAATTTGCAAGCTATAATCCGCAGGAAATAAAGAATTGGAGAATGGAAGGCTAGTAAATTCAGAAAAAAATTGAAGTAATCTTGTTGAAGATTGACTACCTATAACTGCACAGTTCCATGTTTAATCTTTAACTCCTTAGTGTACAGTTAAGATGTGTTGAAGCCTAGGTGTAGTATTTAATATTTTTCTACGGTTTTCTGATTCAAGAGGAAAAAAACTCACCCAGAATTTGCAGCTGCCCCTTCTTCAACACTGCCAGGACCCATGTGCTGGACCCCAACCCAGTGCCTGGAGACCTTG
This sequence comes from Aegithalos caudatus, assembly GCA_013389925.1. NCBI lineage: Eukaryota > Metazoa > Chordata > Aves > Passeriformes > Aegithalidae > Aegithalos > Aegithalos caudatus. The sequence continues at coordinate 7,506 of WEIU01022299.1, forward strand.
AGTCAGGCTGAAAGAGGCAGATGCTGCTATCCCATTTTTAGGCTCAGCTAAGAGTGAAGTTGAGCACATATTCCAAGCAAACACATTGAGCAGGGGACAAACACAGGACACTGACACAACTGCAGACAGGGTGCTGCTCCAGCATCCCCCACATTCAGGACTCACCCGAGACACAGACACACAGGGACACATCCCCTCCTCCTCTTGGGCTGGCAGAAGGTCACAAGTGCAGCACACACCCCACACTCCCTGGGTTCACAAGCATATGGACGTTCACAGATTCCTCAAGCACCCACACAGCCCCTCTGCCAACCTGGCATCCCTGACAGAATTATAATCCCCTTTACTCACCCCATGGGTCCCTGAGACAGCAGTTGGTCCATCTAGGTGCTAACCACACACACTGCATTCATGCACTCATCCTATGGACACCCCTTTAATTCTAGGTCCCCCCAAATACCAGCACAGACCCTCCACCTGCCTGATAGCCCTGTCTGAACCTGGGGCAGATGTAGGTTAGAGTTTTTCAACAGATACACATGCACACCCTGGGCACATCTGGCTGGGAAGATACAGATGATTGCAGGTGACATCCAGGCTGTGACCCACAGTGCTGCTTCAGACAACAGCACTGAGCCCCTCACTCAACTCTGCTCGTGCCCTCTGCTCACCCTCCAGTAGCTGTCACTGAGCTCTTGCAGCATGACACACACACAGATTAGAGGGCAAGATCATGCAGAGAGATTATTAAGAAATTATTTAAAACAGGACAGACTGGGACGATCAGGAGTAGGGCTCAGCAGACAAATTTAGCAACAGTCCCCATTTTACGTCAGCCCCTTTTCTATCCCTTTCTGCCTATCTCTTTTTTGTTCCTCCCTGCTCTCGTTTTATCTGCACATGGCCTTATCAATTGGCATAGTCCCACTGAACCCCTTCCAATGTTCTGGACACTCAGATATGCATCACTAGCCATTGCAAAGTCATGGTTTGCCTTGCAGTTTTTTTGATACCTCATCAGTTAGTGTGACAGACAAGTTTGTTTCTCTTTGTCATCTTTGTTAGTGCTAATTAATCATGTTTTATAATCATGTTTCTTTCCTTTCTTTCCCTTATCTTCCCAAATGAGAAAATAAACATCCTCCCATTCCACGTATCATTATTAATCAGTGTGTCTGACATGGGCTGTTCTTATCAAGACCTCCCTTTTCACATGTTGTCTCTGCATGATCTTGTTCATGCCTTCTCTGATCAGATACCATCAAAGGAGTAGACATTCTCCTTCTACATACCTTTACAGGCTTCTTTCCATCCTTGATGGATGAAGAAGACACCTGTAGAAAATGATTCTTCTGTTCCTCAAGTAGAAGTCTCAGAAACTGATTGCTGATCTTTGGGGATGTGTGTCTCTTTCCATTACCTTTAAAAGGAGGAGGATGACTGGATCACGTGCAACACGTAAAGCGAATTCCTCCCCCAGAAAAGGAAAGTTAATTAGGAAAAGCTACTGAAAATGGCAAACTATAAGAAAAGTGACTAATTCAAGAATAATTACAGTCTCCTATGTATTGGTTTAGTGGTTTCTTTATATGTTATTATTGGATATAAAAAAATAAAGAGCAAGGTATTCGTAAAATACTGAAATTCCTGTCATATTGAACCTTAGTTACTTTTCATGATGTACTGGGGAAAAAGTTCAGTTTTCATGTTTTTGTGAAGTGTACTTAAAAATATCGTTGTACTTTTATTGACTGACATTGTGTTGGAGGATTTTATTAGTGTACTCTCTGGCTCATTACATCGAAACATATTTTGGGTTTTATAATTTTAGACTTCATGACTATTTCTTCAATTGCTTAGCTGGAAGGATTAAAATCACAAAATTCATTACTGATGGATTTCTGTGTATGGAAATTCATGTGCTGTAGAAATTAAAGGTGTATGGAGATTTTAATTCTTGTTTATTCTACTAGTCTGTGCGCTTAAGGATCACTCATGAACTACAAACATAGAGTGTTCTTTAAAGGTAGTATTTTGCAAACAATTTTAAAGCACTTAAAAAAAACTCATATAGAATCAACCTGTAAATAAATATTATAGCAAATAAAATGTCAGTTCCTCATAAAAGCACTTTCAGTACATGAACTTGAAATGTGCATAATCCTCATATTAATGGTGGGTGAGCCATTATGGTTCAAATGATATATACATCCAGAAATTGATATAGAGTCACTTGGAGAAGTTCTACGACCTATTTTATATTCAGAAAGTTAAATAAAAAAATCAAAGAAGTACTTCTTGGACTTAAAGATGAAATGGAGAAGCCCAACATGTAGTAAGGTTGAAATCTCTTAACAGCTACTGTCCAGAGTTTTCATATATTTCCTGACTTATATCATCTTATTTCTAGAGAGAAAATTTTACAAGTGTGCTTTAAGTCCTCAATCTGCAGCTTAGTTTTATTTATGTATTTATATTGTTAGGCAAGAAAAGAGACTTGATACTTGCACAGAACTTCAATTTAAATAATGTGACGTCTCTATTGACTTCATTGAGTTTAATATCTACAGCTGTGGCATGATTTGAATAAATTTCCGCCAAACATTACTGGATTTATTTTTATTTCTCTTCTGTTAGTTAGCCTGCCTTTATTTTCCTTTTTCTTATCCAAGACTTTGGTATAGGTACAATTGTGTCACAAACAATAACATGATCAGATTTCTTTCTCTTTGGAATGTCATCAGATAGATCCTGTAGCCAGTGTAGCTGCAGCCTAAATATAACAAAAAATTTTGATTGTCTAAAATGGCAAACTGTGGATATTAGACCTCTACCTAATCAATGAGAAACTCCTAAATGATAAAATTTTATTCTCTTTTCCTGCTTCATTTTATGGATATTACATGGATGACATAAAATTTCAGTCTGTGTGACTGCACAGTACAGTGTGTTTCAGTGTTTTATCTCACTTGCTTGTCACAGTTTTTTGGTCTCTGCTTGAGAAAAGTGGCCATAGGACATCTACATGACTATCTATAAACCATAAAATTGATTTTTCCATGAGATTCACTATTTTAAAAATAATATTGGCACCAGATTGTTCATGGGGCAAGTATGCAAAGACCTGGGCTTGACTGTGGGCCATTCAATATTAGAGCAAAAACTGAAGAAGGAAATCTCACCTTCTCCAATGAATCTGATTAGAAAGAAACAATGATTAAGGTCATAGACTGTGTTTTACTGCTGAAAGCATCTGCACTGAAGGAATTTGTTAACGATAAAATCTTCATGTATTTTGTGTAATAGATGACTGTAAAGCACTAAAAGGCAAACACTTAGAAAGCAAATATGGGGGGGAAAAGGAAAGAAAGAAATAAACCCACTTCCTTTTTCTTAATATTTTTACTTTCAGTAAAATGCCACTATTGAGACCAACAAAAAAATCAACTATATTCTTAGGATATTAAATGAAGCATTTGAGATTACTCTAGTAGCCATCAGGAGTGTATTCTGACGTCAAATGGCTTAATACATAATCATTTTGCTTCATTATCGATTTCGTAATAACTCTCCAAAATATTACCTTCTACAGAAGGTATTTTGTTCTATCAAAGCTATTATTTTGCTCTGATGGTCTCATTATTCCTGCCAACAGGCAAAGTTTAGAAGTTTAGTCCACACTGAAGTGTAAATAATGAAAGTTTCCTTACCTGGCAACAAATGGAACCCATTTGTGCTCAAAATCAATTTGCAATAGTACAGAAAAACAAATTAATTTCTAGATAAAATGAAGACTTGACTCAGTCATTTGCATTTAGATCAAGACTAGTAAACTTTGAAAGTGGCCAGGTATTTTTTTAATAATTCCTGAAAAAAAAAAATATTTTCAGTTGCTTGTCAAGAAATGTGTTTTTTATATATGTACGTAAAGATAAATACATTAAAGTGCATACAAATACAAATGGTGCAAAATGTCATGATGTATATTGGGGGATTCACATGTCTATTCTTATTTCTATGAACTACATATGTATAGATACATCATTTGATATATTACCAAAACAGATAGACTTTCACCCAGAGACAAAAGAATTTTTTTTTTTTTTCAATGTTCTAACATCAAGATGAAATATTTTAAGCCAGGAGCTGTAACCTTCTAAATTAACCATGAGGGCACCTGCCATCTGCCTGACTGTATGCAAATAGTGTCCAGAATTTTGAATTTCTGGCAAGGTACCAGTGTTTAAAGTTCGGAATCTCTGCTGAAAACAGGAGTGAACATCTGGGGATAAGAACTGTTCATGTATGTCCTCCAGCATGCATGGATGCAACTGAGAATAAGTGGTTTGCCAGTCTCATAAGATAGCTGTTACATCCAAATCAAAGCCAAAATATCAACCAGCCTGCTTTACAAGACACCATGGAACAATTAGTATTCAGCTAACCTTCTACCCAAGTCATCAACTTTTCAGACAGCAAAGGTTAAACACAAAACCTTATCTCAGTCTTCCAGGCTTATGCATCTTCTATAAACTGATTTACTTAGTGATAGTTGTAATGAAATAAATGAAATTCCCATATCCCAAATGCTCTACATAACATGCTTAAATTATTGTTAAGCCTCTTCATTCTTAACTCCTTAGAATAACTCAATTTCCAGCGTTCTGGTCATCATATTTTGCCCTTTTTGAACACTGTAAAATGAGGAATTATTCAGACTGGACGTATGGCTGTTTCTGCAGATGAAAAGTGTAATACCTTAAAGTTGAATGCATCCATAGCTTCTACATTTGCAAAATCTAATTTAGTATATTAGAAAAGTTATGAACCTAAATCCACAGCTGAACTAAAACAAAAACAAACAAACAACTACTTCCAAATCATAGCATAACTTATCAGAAAACACACCAAAAAAGCCTGATATATGTTTCAAAGTTGTAATTTTTGTTTGATAAATATAACCCAAATTTCAGATCTAATGAGTTTGTGTATGATTCTGTTTCTTTCTAGTCACTGGTGTAGGAATATTGCTGTAAGGTTTTGTTCAATATGCTTATTAAATGAGCAGCTTCCAAGGAAGAAGGAAATACATACCAAGCTTCAGGTTTTCTTTCCACCAGATTGCATTACTTTTAAAGAGAAGTACACAACACGTTGTTGACAATTGCAAAATTGTCCTCATCATTTAACTGATGGAAGGGATCACAGTCAGGAAAAGCTGCAATGAAATCTCTTCCTTAAATTCATTTAAAAGAATAGATGTGTTTTGGCTGGGGTTGGCTTTCTAGCTGTCTGTAAACAATCCAGGCCTTTCAAGAGCTACGATGAGTGCAGGCATTTCAGAAGACCTTATCAGTCCTTCCTCACCTTTTAAGCAAAAATCTGGTTCTGTTGCCTTTGAAATTAATAACAGAGAACAGATATTTTTCCAACAATGTGATGAATCCAAAACCAAAATGCCATGACTTTTCTTCTTAGTAACCTAAAATAAAAGATAGCCACAGGAGTTTCTAAAAATACTTCTCAATACATGTTATCAACAGGACAAGAGGAGAATACAGACAAAAAGGCAATATTCGCTTCTCTTTAAAAATGTGGACTACTTATCTTTAATTTTGCCTATAGAGACTCCTTACAGACTGTGGATGCTTTTAGGGAAAATCAAATGCTATATTTTATGCTTAAAATCTTTATGCAGTCTCTAAATTGTTATTTAATTTGCCTCTTAAGCACACTTTAAAACACACTTCAAAATATCCTCCTTTTGAGTTGAAACCTTCAAATAGCACTGCTTAATTGACATGTGCAGTTATTTGCCTCCATTGCTTATTTGTTTAAACGGTTTTGGTGAATGTACATGTAGCTTTCAAATCTATTTTAATTAACAATAGATTAAGATCATTTTCCCCATCAAGTCTGTTTTGCCCAAGAATGTAGTCAGTGTGAGTGATGTCCATGTCTTTAGATTGACCCATGAGGTTTTCATCTTATTTTCTCCCCCTGCCCTCTTGAGGAGGCAGCGAGAAAAAGAACAGCTTGGTTCTGACAGCCAGCTAAGGTCACTATACCACAGAACTCAACAGCATTAAGCATTTCAAGTTTGAAAACTACAAAATATACAAAATTCCACACAGGTCAAAGAAAAAAATTAAATATCTTTCAAGCTAAACTGAGAAAACTATCAAAATCTCCGACTTCATGATATTTTATTATTTCCTTGTAGAGTGACAGCAATAAGGAAAATGAGAACTGGTAGTCAAATTTGTTGGGGAAAAAAGCACTAAAAATATATGCAGCCAAAAGAAATCATAAAATCATTTCAAATCACTTTGAAATTGTAATTTTTACATGCTTCAGAAGAGAAAGGCTGAATTCTAGAAGTGCTAATTAAAATTTGCTATATATAGATACATACGTGTGATATAGGGAACTATCAAATGCAAACTAGCATATTCCTCAAGAAAATTTAGTACTTTATTTTTTCTATGCTCATTGGGAACTATCTTCTCTGCAGTATTTTCTCCATACATCCCTTTTTTCTTGTGTTCCTTTGTTCAGAACTAAAATTTGTAAGAATCAAAGCCCAAAGATGCTGTCTTCAGAAAACTATTTACTCCTTAGTACAAAAGAATTTATGAGTGTTTATAACGAAGCTAACGGCACACAGAAGCAAAAAGGCAATATTAGGTGTGTAGGTGGATCAGAAAGTAGATGAGCTGATAGATTATTTACTGCTATATAGGCTATGTACATTCAAAACTTGAATGCCTTCAGAATACTTTAGCAAATAATCCCCAACTAAGTGAAAATAAATCCCCTCCTTAAAATTAATCCATTGTGTGTTAATGAAATCCAACAGGGGAAAAAAATAGAAAATAACAACTCTGCTCGGTTGGGTGTCTTCTCAGAAGGATATTTCAA
>WEIU01022309.1:28679-48610 GCA_013389925.1 Aegithalos caudatus
TTTTTTTTTTTGATTTTGTGTTAAAATCAGATTGACTGGACAATTTTATTTATGCTACTTTAAGGAAGTATATCTCAGGTTATTTAAAAAAATCAGAAAAATACACTGGGGAGTGCCACATAATGATAAATTAAATGACAATAAGTGAACTGTTTCCTTTGTATTTTGTTTTATTTTAAATAAACAGGGTGACTAAATAAATGTTCCTTTAAATCTCCTCTATTCTTTTCTATATATAAATAAACAGGATCATATGTGTTTAGCTTCAAAGAATAATTTATCTGCAAGATTTTTTAGAAATTACTTGGTGTCTAGAAGCCAGTTATTGTAGAAGGGAATACAGGTAACCTTTTCCCTGATAAGAAACAGCTGTGTTAATTACTCAATTCAGCCTCGCCCCTGATGGGTCACAGCTATATCCAATAAAGATAAGTGTGATAAAAGGGATGGGTTAGCTGTTGAGGGGAGGATCTTGAAGGAGGAGGAACTCAGAGAATGGCTGCTGTGAGGTTAGTCTGGGTCTGCAGTTAGAGCCTGTTGTTGGAACCTGCAGCCATAGTCTAGCTAGGTAAAAGCCTGCATTCAGAGTCTGCAAACCAATATATGCAGTCATAGTTTAGTAGGAAATACCCAGCAGTCAGAGGCTGCAAGGGAAACCTACAGTAGCAGCTTGCTGCAGCCAGAGTCAGTGAATAGGTGGAGTCAGGATGGCTGAGCTGTAAGGAGGAATAAAGCAGGAACCTTTTCACACTGTCATAAACCAGAAGTCTGTCTTGGCTCATTTCTGCCCTCTGAAGAGGGCTGCTGCAACGAATTATCACAAGTCTGTAAGTTAATGACTTACTAAATGTGATAGCCACTTATGTCAGCTTTCACTAATGTAAGGATGCGTATCTTCTGATGAAGGAACAACAATTTTTATGTAAACAGTTGAAATTATTTTTATATTTCTCTAAGTAAATTAGTTATATTTTGTGCATATAATAGACAGGTTATATTTTATATATTTTTGATGGACAATATGTTTCTTCCAATTAACAAAGAATGTGGTGACACTTGTTCATCAACTTGTGACTGCAATGTATCACTTATATTCCATAAAGAGACAACAGATGTCTCTTATCCTTGTTGTCTTACAATTATTCCAGTTGTCTTTTAAAAAAGCAGAAAATATGTGAGAAGTGAAGAATTATATCTTCATTAATTGAGTCTGTAACAAAACCCTTGACTTAAAAATTATAGCTTTAGATTAAGAGCCTGGAGGATTTTTCTACTCTTCTTAATGATCGAAAACCATAAAGCATTGTGTTATGGATTATTAGAAATTTATTTTATGTTGCAGAGAGTATACCCAAATTACAGATCATTGCATAGTAGGTTTTTATTTATATTAGTCTTATATGCTGATACTATTGCTGTGGGGTTTTCTTTTCTTTTTTCTCCTGCAACAGGCTGCTGGAAAAATGAAAATGAAGATGTATCCTGACACTGACCTTTAAAAGAACAGATTGTTTTATTAGGAGGAAAAAGCTGAAATAACATTTAAAATACTGTTTGTGATACAATTACACACCTGAAACCAAAGGCTCATGAAGAATCACTGCATTTTCAAGCTTTTCTCATGAAGGCAGTGTATTACTCAAGGTATGGGTTTGTCAAAGTTTATAGAAATAAAGTCATTTCATCATCTTTTGTAGTTCTGGTCTCCATGTTCTGAGAAAGACATAGGATAGAGGAAGGATATAAAATAAGAACATTAGAAGATGTTGCTTTGTGAAGTACCGTAAAAGATAGTACTATTCAATTCAGAGAGGGGAAAAAAGTTAGGTAATTCTGACAAAGATTTACAAAATCATCAAGAACCTTGATTAGCTGTTCGCAAACAAAATTGGAAGTATATTGTTAAAATGCTAAGAATTTGAGTTGAATAAATATGGCAGTGTACTTGACACAGTGGGAATGAACTAGTAGTAGTTTGCTGCTGTAGGACACTACAAAAGCAGGCAGTATCCTAAATTGAAAAAAAAAAAAATTGATTAGGCATCCATTGGACCACAAGTTCATGAGGAGATCACAAAAAATTTAGTCTAAGTCCAAAAGAGATGACATGCTGGGAGCATGAGGTAAATCTCCTTCAGAAAGTGATCATGCTAAACAGTGTATCCTAATGCCATTGTCAGACACTCCAGTCCCTGCCAAAGGGAGCATTAGTTTGGCCCAGCAGGGCTTTTCTTCTGTTCTTCCACCTCTCCTGGACACCTAGGAGTTTCCAATCCTTCATAGAAAATACCTATAATTATTTTTCACAATTTAAAAAATAGCACAATAGAGAAAATTGGTGAAGTTACAGAGAGTCCTAAAGGTGTCTATTGACTTTTATTTATCTTCCAAATAAATCAATTTAATACTTTTAGCAATTAAAGGGGTTTGTATGTTTGTTTCTTTTTTATTTTAAAGTATACTGCCTCCTCTCAATATGGGTCATGGCATCACTGCAGGCAGCAAAAGTTAATAATGTATTCTTGCTGTTAAATAAAGGATGAGAGATTCTTACACTGAGTTTGAACAGAAACTTCTGAGAGCTCCTGATCATCTGGCTACTAGTTCCAAAGACCTATACATGGAAAAAAAGCATGACATTGTATATGTTTTACAGAGGTCTAGATAACAGTTCAAAGGTGATTAGAGAAGTCTTTCTTAAGAATAAGAAAACAGTACTTGCTTTTTTGTTTCTCTACTTGTCAAATTCAAAGCAAGGAAAAAAAAATTGAATTTACAAACCATGAATTTAGATTGAATTAATCTGAAGTCAAAATTTCTAGGAAATTACTTCAACCCAAGTCATATGGTTAAAACATGTAGCTAGCTGAGTTTGTGTTTCCTTTAAAACTTTTTTTCAGTAGCAGTAATTTCAAAATAGAAAACAACCCTTAAATTCACATGATAAATACATCAAATTAAGTAATAATTACTCATTTAGAAACTTCTCTTTTAAATTAACTTCATTGGGATCGTCTTAACTAGTTAATCTTGAGTATGTTTGGTTTTCTTTTTATTTTCCAAGAACATGTTTATAAATGTTTAAGACATCTGATCTTAAACCTTTTCAAATCATGATTTATTTTTTTTTTAGCAGGAGTCACATTTGTATAAACCATACAGGTGGTAGGATAGATATTAAAAATGATAATTCAGAAGAGAAATAAAAAAATATAAAATATTGGGGCAGGCATTTCAGTGGAAGACATGTAACAACCATATCTTTTAGGAAGAAACTTCTAGGCAAAAAGAAACGACCAATGATTTTAGCTATAAAAATTGTGTGATGATTGTCTACATGGTAAAGTATACTTACAGACAATGTAGAATGTTTTTAAAGACTAATGGGTTTTATATGCTGTACTGATAATGAATGTTGTGGATGAACACATTATTTGTTAAAATATGTTCTTTATAACTGTGGCAGTGTGGGTTTAAGACTTGAAACCGGCTTGATTTGTCAGTCATTTACCATGACCTTGCACTATCTCTGTATTTGGTTGCAATAATGAAATAAGATTATATGTAAATTTTGTATTCATAAACCAATGTATGAATCACTAATGTCTAAGTCTACTTTAGCCTTTTGATTCAGAATATGACTTTTAAATTGAACTTACAGGTCATCTCCATTTACTGAATTTTCCTATGGTTTTTTTGAAGCTTTTAATCTCAGATGACTAGATTCTTTTTGAGAGCAAACTAAAGCACAAGCTCTTAGTAAGGTGCATACTAGGTGTTTGAACAGCTAGTGAGCTCATACAGATGCTTACAGGCATCTTTGAACCACAGATGTGATGAGGACATTTGGTTCAGGAAACCAGATGTTGATAAGAAGTAAAAATCTGGGCCATAAAGGCAGCATGAAGCACATGAATGTACTGACACTCCTATTGCAATCAAACATCTTACTTAAACAATATGTACTTAAATTGCAAGCTAATACTATAGAAATTTCAATGATAAATATAGATAATCTATCACTACTCTTAAACCTCTTTTCATAAATGAAAAGACATATTTCCACACTTATTCATCTAGGTACATTTTTAAATTTTCAGTAAGCACATTGTCATCATGAAAGTACCTCTGAATTGAAAACCAATAATGAAGGCTAAGGAGAGTCTCTTTTGTTGTTTAAGATATTTGGAAAAAAACTTGTGAACATTGCATACACAGAAATAGAAAAATTATCTGCTGGCTTCACTGAATCTGCAATATGAAGCTGGATTCTGTTATCTAGAACAAAGAAAAATAAATGTAAAATGGGGAGAGATCTGGATTGTGGCTTTTTATTTTGTTTTTTTAAAGCTAGTATGAACTACTGCATCAACTAGAAAAACAAGAGAGTAAATGGGATATAATTGTGAGAAAAATAACTTGTAGACTTTGAGTCTTTTGGCTTGGCCTAGACTTTTCTATGATAGTGGGACAGAACAAAAATAACCATGGGCTGTGCAAATTCCCTGCATGTGTGTTAAGTGAATGTATTTCAAAAAGAAATTTTTTTGTTAAAAAGCACACTCTGGAATATTCCACTGAATTTTAAGGGTCAAGAATTCACTGGTGCATAGAAATACTGCTTCAGTGATATGAATCAAACTCTATGCTGTAACTCCCTGAAACTAAAATGTCAAAGCAGGGAATATGTAATGAATCCTAGAAACAGATTAGTATATAGAAACCAGCAGAGAATTGCATATCTTAGCATCTGAGAGAGCAGATGTCATGGTCTGATGTACAAACATCAAATAGAGCTGCTTTGATTTAAAAAAAAAAAAAAAAAATTATTTTAAAAATAACACATAGAATAGGACAGAGTAAAGAGACAAGATACTCACTGAACATCTGCTATTTCTGTGTTATTCAGGTGACTCATATACCTGCAATATCCCTGGGGATGCCAAGTTGTTGAAACCAGATTCTACTACAAGATTGGTGCCAGTAGAAAATGTGCATAAATTTAACTTCAGTGAAGTGTCATTTCAGTGTATTTCTTTTGCTGAAGCCCTAACACAAGGTTACAATCCATCTAATTTACATTCTTTTGTACATTAACCCATTACCACTGTTATTCTAGACAAAATGAAATTTTTAATTACTGACTATGTTTAGAAAATCTCCACTCTGGGGCGGACATGCCTATCATGTAAAGATATAATCTGGGTTCTTTGAATTACTCATAAATGATTCAGCCAAGTGATGAGCTACATGTTTGAATACAGGTCTCTTCAGGTATCCACAGTGTCACCTGATGCATTCAGCTTTTTCCCAAATTTCACTGCTCCATGGTTTAAAAAGTGACACAAAAGTATGGTCAGCAACCAGCTGACTCAAAAAATAATAATCAGTGATTGATTTCTTGCTTCCTTGCATTTGTTGTCTCAGTGTTTTGAAAGTAGTTTCCCTATCAGAAATCAACACAAAGCTCTTCACGTTGCCCTAGTTAAGAGAATAATGGCAACTGCTTTTCATTAAGGGTTCCTCTTGTGTGCTTTCAATGATCCTTTTGGTTTTCTCCATTCTGAAAGGGGAAATATCTCCAATCCTTATGGCTTCCTCTTTCACACTTCTCATGGATTTAGCAATCACTCATATAGGACTGGTGATATAGTTTGTCTGCCTGTTTGATTTCTGAATATCTAAATATCCTTTAATACTAACTGAAGTGATCATAGCCTTTTATCAAGATGAATAATAATTATCCCTCTGAAGAAATTTATATATGTCTTGAATACACAATTGTATAACTAGATAGCACTGGCTGTGAATCAGCAGACTGTTTTTGTAGGGCCTTTTCTGTGAATTAAGCCTCATTAAAGCTTTTGTAAATAAATAAGATTTTATCAATATATTTCAAATAATCTAATCTCTGAGTAAAGCAAATAGAGTTACTTAGTTGCAGAAATATATTTTAGTACAAAAGTTCTTACTTTGAAAGTTCTTACTTTGATAGTTCTTCATTAACCAACAGTTACCTGCTGTCATTTATTAGATATTCTCTGGCATGACAGAAAGAAATATCACAGAGACATAGAAAACAACTTTCTAATAAAATTCTGGTGTCACCAAAGTGAATGACAAAATTCAGTTTCAATAGGTTCAGGAAAAGCCTTTACACAGACGTGTTGGCAATTAGTTATAAGTTACATAACTCTATCTCTGCATTCAGGCTAAAAAATGTCTCTTCTCAAATCAGCCCAAAGGTTTATACCAAAAAAAAAAAAAAAAAAAGGAATGATATTTTGTGTGTCATTTATATAGGAGCAGAAGGTTCAAAGAACAGAAAAGCAATAAACAAAAATTCTGCTGTTTCCTGGCATAGAAAGAGATATCTCGATGACAAAGATGTTTCACTAAAATCTCACCTACCAAAGAAAGTAAGACAGAAAGGCATTTCTAACTTGACTCATAAGGAAAAGTGTGTGAAAGATTTCTATTGTAAAACAATACCAAAAAGCAAGGCTTAGATGTAGAGAAAAGAAATAATGTCATCTAATTCATCTTTCCTGTTTTATCAGAAAGTGGAATTCATTGTGTTCTTGTAAATATACCAAACAAACACTTTATCCTTGTTTCTCCTAATAGTGAAAGAAGATGGCTAGAGTTCTTTGACTTACAAGTACAGTCCAAAAAATTATCAGTTTTGAATCTAGAAAATATAAATTTATAAATACAGTTATTTTTCCCATTAGGATAGTTTTCACATGATCATTTTGTATAAGATAAATCAAAGCTCCCAAGACATTACTCCTGCACAACTGTGATGATGCACAGAAAAAAAGTAATGTTACATAGAGATAGATTTTACGAAGTAAATATAGTTTGCAATTATTTTATTGAAGTCTGTCCATCAGAGAACTGTAGCAGGATTTCTTGGAAAGGAGGGACACGACCTGTCCCTGGGCAGTTTGGACAACACAGCCTGGGCCTGGGTAGAGGCCTGAGCCTGTGGCATCTTGGAAATTAGTTTAAGGTATGTAGAGGGGGAAAGCGACTTGCTTGTGTAATAGTAGCTGTGAAAATAAGTGTGATGCCTGAACTGCCTTAAGTATAAAGTAAGCAATGTTTGATTACATTCTTTCTATGCTGTACACCAGTGTGGAAATGCTTGGAAATGTAAACAATACAGAAGTGTATATAAGCAGCCATTTTAAGCAATTAAAGGAGAATGTATGTAACGACTGGCGAGATTACGTTACTCGGTTAGTTTCCCACAGTTTTGGGGGGAATTGTCTCTTCAGAGAACAAATAAAGAAACTAACAAAATGTTTAGGTCTATACCTCACCTTGGTGATTCTCTCTTTTGTTTATTTTTTTTTTTAATGATATTTTGTTGAAACAAGTATTACAAACTATTAACCTATGACAGTATCTGGAGAAATTAGACTTCATTAAGGTATTTCATACTTATTAAGCACTCTTTGTATAAAAATACTCCCACCTATCACCCCTTGGCAGTTGTGTTTTGGAAGACCAGAGGCTTAGACACAGTGTTTGCTAAAGTAATTCAATTAAATTAATACTTGAATATACCAAAGAAAAAGAAGAATGGTTCAGCTCTTCCATTCCATTATTCTTTGTTTATAGCAGTAACTATATATATCTGACAAGACTGTGACCTTAATCCCCTCTTCTAAGGACATGTTCATAATTTTGTCTTCAGAATATTTTTCTTTACTGTAAACACAAATAATTCAGACAAGCTTACTTGAAATTCTGACTCAGCTTCCCAGTCACCAGAAAGGGGCAAAGTTGTGGTGGTTGGTATATTTCATGTATGTAACTCTGAACTCAATAAATTAAGATTATTCTTAATTGATCTATTGAAGGATGATTAGTAATCATTACTCATAAAATGTCAAAAAAACTAAGCACCTAATCCAAGTTTTAGAAACCTCATGTTACAAACACACAATTTTTTATTCCATCTTGCACTAACAACTTCAGATAATTTAAATGTATGTAATTAAATCTTTCAGAAATGTGTCTACAGTTTACAAATCTTAACATATACAAGACATTACTACTTTGAAATTTATTTCAAAGGAAAAATTAATTCTCTTACCATATCATAGCATGTACTAATTGTTGGTGGGATGCTTTTCCTGTGAAGACAGCTTTGTCAAGCACTGGTTAGATGATTTTAGTGCTATCTAAGCAAGTATTTCATGATGATCACTATCTTTTCACTTTCCTGCATGTTTAGGCTCACCACAGTGAAAGAAAATGCAGAAAATTATTTCTCCAATTTATTATTTCATTTTTCTGGAGGCAATTTTCTGACTGAAATGACACAAAATCCACTGGGAAACAAGAGCTATGGACTTTATAAATATGCAGCCATCACTTCTATGATCAAGCTTTTGACTCCGTTGCTATGGCTGTCATAATAAGATGGAATGCTATGGGAGAAAAATAAGAAAGTTTTTTGTTTGAAATTCTTTGGTGCATTCCTAGGACCCACAAAATTGCTGCCTATTGTAGGCACCACAGAGTCTAAAAAATTATTACACACACTGTTGGCAGCTGCTGTCAGCTGAGATACTAGCTGTTATTCCCTTCAGCATGTCAGTATTTTAAAAAATCATTACAGCTGCCTATTCTTCAGTGTATTATGTTAATGTGGATGATTTGAGCAATTGTTTTTCTTCTGGTTTACTTTATAACCTTCTGGTGTACTTTAGCTGCTCACTCTTTCCATTTAGCAAACAAAAACCAGAAGGAGTCTACAGGAGGAATGACATAAAAATTATTTTCCTGGACAGAACACCATCAATATTATCTTCTGCTACCTGTAGGCTTATCATTACTACATTTCCATGTATCCAATTGCAATTTCTGTAACTCAAGAGCCTCAGATTCTGCTTTCAATATGTTGAAACTGGCACATTGCTTCTCTTCATCAAGTGTGACTGGGTTTTGCAGGTAGACACTGTTATCATTCCGATTTAACAGGAATATGATGTGGTAAAAGAAATCTCTCAGTCAAAAAATGGCTGAGAATATTTATATGGCCTTTTGCACTTCATTTTCTGATCCAGCTGGGCAGGACTGCAGCTGACTACAGAAATACTATTTATCTGCTCTGTTGGGTGGCAGTAGATTAAACAGTGAACCCCAATCAGGCTGGAAACAGATTCATGCTCAGTATGAATAGACAGCTGTGTGAAGGTTGGTAACTAGGGCTGTGATTCACTGCATGGAGCTCAGGAAGAACTAAATAAGAATTGGCTCAGTCCTAGGGAAGAAGTCTTTTGTTACTGTTGTTATTGTCTACATTATCCAAGAAGCAGTGAGTATGGATGGAGACCGTATTGAAAGTAAAGCTTAGAGAAATACAATATGTTCAATTTTCTACTGGTTAGTAAGAAGCAGAAGTTGACAAAGAGGTCCTGAAGTCAACAAGCAATATTTTAAGTTCTGCAGATTGTGTGAGTCCAGGAGCAAAAAATTCAAATGTGTAGATCTGAGAGCTCCCTAGACCCTCAGAAGCTCACCTGTACATAAATAATAATTATGTTTCTAGCTCCTGCAGGTGCTGAACTTCACAGACTCACAAACAGCAGCTGGGTCCTGATTTGCCAGCTGGCCTGAAAGAGCACTAGTTTTCTATTTGTTTTCACTTGAACTGTTCCCCGCAGGAAACTTAGATTTTTTTTCCTCTCCCTACATAGACTGTTTTTGAAACAGAAGTCTACTTCTATTCCCAGAGGTGGAATTCATAATTATAAAAAGGGCATTATAATTTCAGATTTGAACAACTCAGTCTGCATATTTGTGTATTCAAGAAATCTATCCAAACAAGAAGCATAAATTAATTATTACAGTTTTACCTGGTAGCAAGGGTCAAACACTCATCTTTGATTAGCTGATAGTTTCTTTTTTTTTATCTCTCAGATCAAGAGAAAAAGGTAGAAGGTGGGAAAAAAGGCTAAGATTTTTATTCTTCTCAAGCCTTCCTTGTGTATACTGTGTAGCAGTTGAACAAAGACAGAAGCTATACTGAGAATAGTAATACAGTTGCAAAAGCCATTCACCAAAATAAGAAGCTGATAAAATAGAAGTGACAAGCCGAAGGGAACAAAGTATTATCTCACTTGCATATTCAAATGTAAATATGCAAATTTTAGAAGTCCAGTTCAATTCTGCTGTGAACCACCTTTCAGCATGTGAACTTGGAATTATGCTAAACTTTGACAACTCCATTTATTCTCTTTCTAATTTCACATTCCTTAAATACAAATATTGTTCTAATTTATCTCTTTCCTTTACATACCCATGTTAATGGAATTTTGTCCTTTGTGTCTTCTGTTCAGCTTTTTTTTTTTTTTNTTTGCACATTCTCCTGAATTCCCCATTCTCTCCACACAATTTTTTTTTTTCCTTTCTGGCTTAGTGAAAAAGTGCTAAGAACAGTCAGGAAACTGCAGTTCCAGTAGCATTGCCCAACAGAGAGCTGGCACTGTCTTCATAATTTTTTTGGAGAGCTTTCCTTGCCTTCCATGAACATAATGCAGCATAAATACTTCAAATACTTGAGGTGGCTGAAAGGCACATTTTCAGCTCATTAGAGGAGAAAAAAGTTGAAGAAGAGATACTGTCATAGATTTTTTGGAGAAAATCCAACTTAGCTCTTTCTTCCTCGTCTGATTTATTAAAGAACAAGTGCAACAAAAGAAGAGAGGGAAAAAACAAATTCCAGAAATGCAACTTCTGCAATACAAAGGAGTTATTGAGTGTCTAATTAGTTGCCAGAGACTTTTATAATTTTTTCTGACTCTGTGCTGTACATTTTTTGCTTATGATACAGCCAACCTGTTCAACTCCTACATTGATCTTTTGAATTGTGACTGTGTTTGAAGCTTATAATCAGAGGCATAACATGAAAGATAAGTCATCTGGGAAACAACAAACATAATCACCAGTAGCATGCAAGTCAGCAGTTTTTCATTATTAAAATATTTTACAAAAATTCAAGACTTCTATTAAGTGACTTTAATAAAAGCTGAATTTAGACTTAAAACCAAAACTGATCCATTTTGACAAGAGTTTTTAAAAGAAATTCTGAGGAAAAAACTTAAGTTACCTTTTTAAAACAGACTATACATTCTTTCCTATGACTTCTTTGACATATTTTAAGATTTTTTTTCCTATCACTTCCATCAGCAGACCAAATGGAGGAAATTGGATTTAAGACTTACATTTTGAGATAAGGAGAAGGAAGATCGCTTACCAGTTATGGTCATGGGCAACAGAAGCAACTTAAAGAAGATTAATTTAATTTATTTCCAGTTAATAACAATGTAGATGGTGAGAAATAAACTCTAAACATCCTCACACCTTGCTTCTTCCCAGGCTCAATGTCTCTCCTGGTTCTTTTACTTTCCCCCCCGAGCAGTGCAGAAGGGATGAGGAATGGGAGTTGCAGTCAGTCCATAACACATTTTCTCTATTGCCCTTTCCCCCTAACACTTCTGTGCTCTCCTGTTCCAGTGTGGGTTTCCTCCCACAGGATACAGTCCTTCAGGAGCAGGCTGCTGCAGCCTGGCTCTCCTCCACAGACCACAGTTCTAGCCAGGAGCTTTCTTCTGCATGGATTTTGCCCAAGCTACAGTGTCCTTCTGAGCACATCCAACCTCTGCAGCATGGAGTCCTCCACGGGCTGCAGTGTGGATATCTGCTCCAACACGGCCTTCCATGGGCTGCATCTCTACCCAATATGGGACTGCAACCTGTAGAGAGGCACAGACTAGGTAAAAAATGCATCTGACTATGTAATGCTAACCATGTGTAAAATTAAAAGCCTTAGAAGTAAAACCTGAATTTCGGGCTTGGATTAATTAATATAGTTTAAATGTCTGCTCCTCTTACATAAGTAACTGTTGGGATCCCAACCTCAAGCTCATCTAATTAATTGGTAATATGCAGTGAGGAGAATACAGTGTGAATACAGTTAGAAAATACAGTGTGAATACAGGTGAAAAAGGATCATTGACATTCATTTGGATTATTAGGCTTCAGGATTACAGCAGCATCAGTGCCAAGAGTGGACTCCTCATAAAAATATTTTTTTAAGTATCTTAGGAAGCCAAGTAAACTTCAAGCTGTCATGTTATTTTCAGCTGCTATCTCAAATGGCTTCCCCAGAGACAGAAGCTTATTCCAGTCTGTGAATCAGGTGTGCTTCTGAAGAGGAGCACAAAGAACATAAACATGTAGTTGTGGCTTTTCAGTTTCTCCTCTGTCAGACTTTTTTAAACTGAAATTTTGCAGAGTTTTCAATTTCTTTCCCTGGCAGTTATAGGTTTATAAATAGAAGAATCTGATTTTCTCAGACAATCTCTGTTATCCTTGGCCCTTGGTCTCCTTTGAGTAATGTATCTGATAACCTACAAAACATGAGGAACACCAAGGAGAATCTCCATCTGTTTTTGGGTGTAGGGAGAAATATAAAGACAGAGGACGAGAAAGAACCAGAGGAATTTAACAACTTTTTACCTCACTTTTTAATAACAAGACCAGTTGTCAAGATACCCAGCTCCTTGAGCTGGAAGACAGACAAAGACAAAGAGGAGAAGGAAATTTTCAGAGAACTCTCTTAACACCCTTCTGCTGCTTACTGACATTGATTAGGTCACTTCTCAGTCAGTTTCTTCACAAGGCTGAACAGGCCCAACTCCCCCAGCCTTCCCTCATAAGAGAGATGTTCCAGTTCTTTAAAGATCTTTGTTGCCCTCTGCTGGACCTGCTCCAGGAGCTCCATGTCTGTCTTGCACTGAAGAGTCCAGAACTGGACACAGCACTCCAGATGTGACCTCACCAGGGCCGAGTATAGGGGTGGGATCACCTAATTTTTGGGTGACTTGCTGCAAGAAGGACATTGAGGTTCTGGAGTGTGTCCAGAGAAGGGTGACAGAGCTGGAGCACAATGAGGAGCAGCTGAGGGAACTGAGGTTGTTCCATCTGGAGGAAGCCCAGATGTGACATCATTCTCCACAACTACCTGAAAGGAGGTTGTAGTGATATGGGTGTTTTCTGTCCTTTCTGCCTATTAACAACAGAATGAGAAGAAATACCTCCAAGTTGTACCATAAGAGTATTGCATTAGAAATTAGAAGATATTTTTTCATGGAAAGGGTAAAGTATTGGAACACACTGACCAGGGAAGTGGTAGAGTCCAAAACCCATTGTACTTGAGGATGGTGGTGGTGCTAGGTTGATGATTGGATTTGGTGATCTTAAAGGTCTTTTCCAACTTTAATGATTCTATACAACTATGATTATACATATCTTGTATAATGTGCACAAAACATTAGCAGTGCTACATTGTTACCTCATTGGTAGGTTAGTGTTCTTTATAACTCTGATGAATTTCTTGCACGCCTTTGGGTAAGAAGTAAGGATGTTTACAAGTGCAAAGCCTGGAATGGAGTTCTTTGGAGTAGTTTGTAGGTAAAGGGAACCTAAACTTGAAGAAGTTTTCATCCATACTGACTTTAGGAGAATAATTTACAACTAAATAGCTCTCAAAATTATGCTGAGACTTTCTCCTGGAAACAGCTAGATATGGTGGTCTAAAACGGAAACATGGATAAAATTATCTGGTAAATGCATGGTCAGGAAATGGTACTTGGCTTGCCTTCCAGCACTTTTACTTACTACTTACCAGAGATATTAATGGGAGAGTGATTTTTTTGCTAGACAAAGATACATTTTTTTTATTATTCCTTTTTATTTTTGTCTTTTGCTTTTGAATCCCAATGAGAAGTAAACTGACAAGTCTGTGCTCATTCACTCGTAAATTAATGAAAATATGTTAAGACCTTTCATCTTAATTCTAAGTTGAGACAGAACAAGAATGTTCCATATATCACCATGCAGAAGAGAGGGAAGATTGTTAGGTGTAGGTATGGCAAAAGATCAATGCATTCAGTGTATAATTTAATGGTCATAGGAAAATGAGTTTATTCTTTATAATAGAAAGGTCTACTGTTTCAGCTTTGTTAATGATGAAAAGTCACAAAAGAGAATCTCAAATGAGAGAGAGCTCTAAAAGAGGACAAAAATCCTGATATACATTTAATTGGGGCATCAGACAATACATTTCTTTCCCAGTGGAGAAAATTATTCAGATGTCTTGTAGATAAGTCTGCATGAAAAGAGAGCCATGTATCTCTCTATGTCATGGTGACTAACTGCTTCAATAATTTCCATTTTCCTTTTTATACATTTTTGCAGCTGGATATAGTCACAATCTAAAAATAATTTAGAAAATCCTTTTTACTATTTCAGCAGAAATATAGCATAAAAAAATCTTTCCCAAGAATAAGGACTGAAAGATCACAGTTGCCTGTCTCAAGCAGTGTTAAGGCCATAGAAGGAAATTTCCATGAGATAAGCACAGAAGGAAGTGACATGACGGTGCTAACTCCAGACCTGGCAGAGGTGAGATTTGGTTAGCATATCCTGGGTAATGCATTCAGACAAAAAATCACACTGGCAAACTGTGTAAATAAGCAGCTGTTCATACACATATCACTGGGCATACAAAGATTACCCCAAGTTATAGGACAGATGACATCTGAGACCAACAATCAAGGAAGCTCCCCCATATATATGCTTCCCTGGACACCTGGAACTTGGATAAGCCAGAGATTGGAACTTGAGACAAGGTGAAGGTGTTACAATTGTCCAGGTGTTATCTCAGACCTATCTGGAGGTTAGCAAAGCTGGGGGAGAAGAATGGACCACTGATAATGGACACAAAAAATAAAGAATTTATGGGCCACAAGCAAAGCCAACTCAGGAACTATGATGAAATCAGCTCTGAGTGGATGAAAGCTACCTGGCAGAGGGAGATCACAACCACTGACTCAGGAGTCACCAGAAAAAAAAATGCATCAACTCAAGGGTAGAGAAAGAATGAGAATGGGACTAATTAGCATTAGAAATGAGGGAATCATTTAACCAATAGAATAAGCAAGTTGTGTAGCCAATTAACATTAATTCCTTGGTTGCTAAAATGTATAAATATTTAAAAAAATTTGAATGACCCCAGCTACATAGAAGCCCAAGGAGAAGAAGGATCAACTAGACACAGATGGAGGTGGCTATCTTCTGCTTGAATTCTCTGTATGTTTTCTATTTCTTCCTGTCTTTCTGCTTCACATTAATTGTAAAATAAATTCTGGACTATTACCTTTGGCATATGGTCTAGTTGGATTTAATTTGGGCTGAGATATCTCTCAATAACTGGACTGTAACACTAAGTGTTTAAGTTTTTGGTAGGTTTTGACATACAGGTGGTATTAATTTAATCTTAGACAAAACAAATAAAACTACCCTACTAGTAATGAGTCAAACTCAGCTTGCCCTCCTAGTTTTTCTTCCTGAGGATTAAGAAAAAAGACTTTATTAACATGTAATTCATAATATCCTCAAAAGATTTCAAAATTATATCAAAAATTTGTAGATGTCTCCAATATCTACATAATCTAAATCTTTGTCTAAATCTTCAAGATGTATCATATGTCCCTAATCCTTGCACACATAATATAAAATAAATAAATATAAAATAAAACAAAATATGGGAAGCATGTTATTTAACTCATCTGATCAAATATCAATATATATTTTAGGATTAAATAAACCATATTTTTTTCTCTTCTCTAACTAGGGAGGCAGCCTAGTTTTACTAGTTAAGGCATCCTCATTTGGTCAGTGTCAATATCACATGTCAATCACAATATTACATTTTTATTTGTAAGAATCAAGGCGTTAATAAAACATCATGTTGGAAGAAAATTAGGGTGCTTGTTTTGGTTTGGTTTTTGGTTTTTTTTACATTTTTTTTTTTAGCTTCATTCACTGAATTTCCATTGTGATCTTTCTGGAGTCAATGCAGCACGTAATTCTACAGCTTTTGTCATAATGGTAAACCGTCAGAAGCAACAGAGTGATTCAGTGATTAAAAAGTTCCAAAGAAAGAAAGAAAAAGATATTTACACTCTCCCAATCCCTCTCTACACAGATATCTCAGAAAGGTCATTATTTAGCTTTCTGGAATGGGGGTGGAAAGAACTCCACAACTGATAATAGTTGTTAGAGCGATATGTATTTATTCGACGTCAAGATGTGTGGGAAATAATTTCACCAAAGGCACGCATACCCACCAGGGAATCTTCCCNGTCCCTGGTTGTTTGAGTCATTCCTTTTCACTATCACCGAGGGGCCTCAGTAGGTTGTAGTTCTTTCAAAATATGCTAAAGGTTAACAGATGCAGCTAAAATGCAATTTACTATATGTAGGATCAACTAGAATTTTCAGATCTGTCTCACTTTCTAGGTTTATTCTCATTTCCTCCCTTAATATCCCTGTCAGACAAGATGATTTTGCTGTTTTCTAATTTCTTCACAGGTAGAATATGTTTTAAATTTCCTTACTGAGCATGGAAAAAAAAACCCAGAAAATACATAAATCAGCCAGATCCTCAACTGAAATTCTACAGATCAGTCTTCACAGAAATGAAAGACAAAGAATGTTCTGTAGCTAATTTTATTTAGCCTCACAAGAGTCCTGGCTCAGATAGTAATCATAACAATATTCCCCAGCCTTGCTAGAGGTTATGAAGGAATATTGTTTTTCTTTGTACTTTTTTTTTTTTTTTTTTTTTTTTTTTTTTTTTTGGGTAGGTTTTTTAAAAAANGGTCATTTAAAGCACAGCTAATCAATTTATCTAAGATCCTTTGAGTCAGAAAGTAAATAATGTAGCACCCTTATCCCAATAAATCTTTATCATGCCAGTTACTGGATTCTTCTTCCCCTTGGGTATCATTTGCTTTGTTGCAGCAATTTTTGCCTTAATGTTTCATCACGTGCCTTGTTTTTGCACATTCATTAAAAAGCTCTATTAGAATGAAAGTTAGAAACCTATCTGCAACTAACTTAGCAAATACTTAATTGGTTGTTAACCTCACTTCCTACTTCACTTCCTGCTATTATTCAAGATAGACTTTTGTTTTTTTTTAATATGCCTATATACTTTTAACATTTTTAATTATCATGTCTCTATTCCTGATTATTTTTTTCTATTGCCGCTTTAAAAATATGTTCAATCACATAAATTCTTATACTTTTCTCAATCCTTTCTTGTTATTTACAAGTTTATTAGAAAAGATACTTGCTTTCTGAAATCTGTATCTACTAAAACATTTTTTTTCCTATATAGTAATTTGCGGACATAGATATTGTTTGGAGTTTTGGGATAAGATTTTTATTAGTGGAAAATAGTTCTCTCTGTTTTCACAGTGTCCAGCTCCTTTGGCCTTGATATCTAGTTGCAGATGTCTTTCCAGTAGAAGTTATTTCTTAATGGTATTCAGGTCTTTTAGTAGAATGGAATTCTGATAGTCATTGCAGGCTAAGTCAGAATAAAACAACAAAACCAAATTATTCTTTAGTATTTTTTACATTTCCATCCCAAATATCTCAACAGCATGCAATTTATCTTCCTAAATAAAATAAAATTAATATTTTTTGCTAGAGATCAAAAAACAAAGTGTAGATTTGCACAGTATTATTAAACATGGCCCTGCAGCATTACAGTCATTGCAAATTTTGACACCAGCTCTTGTGAGCATTCACTTGAGGCCATCTGTTTGTGAAAAGGAAAAACTTCTTTGTAAAGGGAAGGTGACAGCTGGAGGTGANCCTTGCTTGGAAACAAAGCCATACTTTTCCACAGTGGAAGCTGACATTATGATCAGCATGTAAAAAAGAGACATCTAATCTTAATTAGATTTAGACAAATTTAAAAGCACTTGTTTTCAGGACTGCCATCTTCTCTTTCCAGTTTCCCATAGAAACAGAATGTCAGAAATATTCCCACTAAAGCACATCAGGCAGGAGCCTGAAAAACTTTTCAAAGCCTGGTAAAATGACTTAATGTAGACCTCTAAAAAATATGGAATGGAATGGAATTTTTCTACTACTATTTATTTCCTGCATTTACATCATAGTTATCCCATGTGTAATGAATTAATTTATAGAGGTGTACTTTTCACAGTACACTAGTGTGCAGTTCTTACTATTAAAGTATTACAAAGCCATGGGCAGCTATGGGTTACTGGTACTACCCAAATAATACATGTGATATCCTTCCTATGTCTTTAATGTATCAACTGTATCGACTTTCAAAACTTCCAAGAGGGCATCCTAGGTTTTGAGGATGGAATTTTTTGGCTTTATTTATGACCTCTCCTTAGACATGATGAAAATCTTTCTTTGTCAAATGTAATGTAAAGAAAACCACTAGAGAAAAACAGAAAAGTTGGTCAAAAGGTAAAACACAGAAATATTTAGGTCAAACACAATATTTAAGAGTAATTACTATAATCTCAGGACTGTTATAACTTTTCAGTTGACTTAAATTTCTCCTTAAAATAACAACTACTGTTGCCATTTTGTTTCACCTATTATGTCAAAAACTACTCCTATAAAATAATTAAATAATTAAATTTTTCAAAATATTGAAAAATATAAAATATCAAAATAGAATATATGAAGCATGAAGAAGTATTTCTAAACTACTTGATTCTCAGGTTTTCAGCAAGGTTCATTGTGTTTTAGACCTCACAATCATTGCTAAAAAATTGCATTCAGATTGGAGCCATCAGAAATTACAGCACAGAAAGTCCTTTCTTGTTATCAGATTTGGCCGATTCTTTAAAAAAAAAAAAAANGAAGATAGGTTTGTTTTGAGAGCAAGCAGATATGCCTGTAATCAAACACTGTAAATACATTTATCTCAACATGGTCTACATAGTAGGAATAGAAAACACATTGTATACCCTTTATGTATTGGTAAAATACCATCTTAAGACCTCACCTGCCATCATCTTATTCCCTTTGTCAGTCTGCCAATTCATTTCAAACATGATAANGACAGACTATGATTTTGGATAAAATCAGATAAATAAATAAGGTGTAGAGTCAAAAGACCATCTGGTCCAGTCTTTGATAGAAAAGGGAACCAAGATAAGATTATCAGAAAGGGAGTCTAGATGAGATAATTGGGAGCTAAAATGAGAATAGCACAGCTCTGCTTAGTTTATTGAGCATTTTTGGAGGTGAACCTTGTCAAATTCCTTTCGGAAATCTTCATAGACTTTATCAGATTGATCACATATTTATCAGCAGGAACTTTACAAGTCCTGATAAATTGGTCCTACAGCAATAAAGACTCTATGTTTCTTTTCCAATGCAATGTCGGGTATAACTTTTATAGATATAATTTCACTTAAGGCTACTTAATACATGTGTGTAATTTTAAATTAGAGTTGTCACAAAAATACTAACAACATAGCTGTAAAGAAGAACTATGCTTGGAGATTCTCTGCTGGAATCTCAGAGCACCTTTCTAGAATTTTGCTTGGTTCTGTTAAAAAATTAAACTTTCTGATTAGAAGTGCTTGAACAACTTCTTCAATAATATTGAGAAGAAAATTGGAGTCAGCTTCTTTGAGTGAAAATTGGGCCTCTTGGCCTTTCTTATGCTGTCACTTTTGAGACCAATCTTATCTTCACTGTAGCCTGTTCATGCTTCTCCCTAAAATGTCTCAAGTGGATATGCAAAGCAGACAGACTATGGGGTGGAAGGGACATTGGGATGCCAACACTTGTCCAACCTCCCAGGTCAAATGTTGAAGTCTGGTCTGATTCCTCAGGTCATATTTACCAGAAGTTTAAAAAATTCATAGTCTCCTTAGGAAATAAGTTCCTGCTTGGATTATTTTTCTTTTGTTTGTTTCAGGTTTTGTTTTTGGGGATTTTTGGGTTTTTTTGGGGTTGTTTTGGTTTTGGGTTTTCTTTGTGGTTTTTTTTTTTTTTTT
>WEIU01022324.1:268-58688 GCA_013389925.1 Aegithalos caudatus
ACAATGTTGTGACATCCACTTAAAAAGCAGACTATAGGAAAGCAGGCTGGGATAAGTTTTTTGCATTTTAACGTTACCAAAAATCCCAAGTCGACCTTATAAAGTCTAAGTGTGGTTTCCATGAATGAGATGCCAAATTATTTAACAAATAGCTTACAAAATATTTTCTTCTACATAACCTGACATCTGATTGAAATGGAAAATGTCAAAAAGCTACTTTTGTGGCTGAATTAATTTCCTACTTCTAGTTCTTACTGTCCTATTCACTTTTAATTTCCTTCAGGATTTGTATTCTCACATGGTTTTGAGCCATTTGCTGCCTCCTAATGACTGACTTATAAAACAGCAAACATGGAAAATTTCCAAAAAACTTTTTCTGGAGCTATCACTGCTGTATATTTTGTAACATTCTACCATTTTTAAATGTATTTATTATTGATGAAGAAATTTGTGAACTTTTATGATTTTGCCCTGTGATATTTTTAGCAGAACATCAAACTTTCCACCCTGAGAAATACAGGGTACTGTGCCTTAAAAGGAAACTTTCCTAGTTCGGAGTGGGGAAACAAAGGCACAAGTGGTTGACTTTGTTTGGATCATGTAATTTGGATAATGTAAGAATCTGTGCTTTCCCAGGCTGGCATTCCAATATCATAGGGCATATCATTTGGTTAAATTATTGTCTCCTCCCCTCCCCTGTTTAAAAATCATCATTAATCTTTGCTTAGTTTTTTGTTCTTTCTCCTTTATACCCTCTTAAACTTTAAAACGTGGTCTTCATCAAAGTCTTTGTCAAACCTATTGGGTATTAGTTGATTGTTTAACAAATGAAGCAGTAACAAAGCAAGATAAGGTCCCTTATGGTTTTATCCATGTATCAAGGCTTGTCTTCTTCCTAAGTTCTTACCACAGCCTGCTTAAGAAATTTTGTGACCTCTCAAAATATAAGTGTTCAGAATTATATAGGATGTAGAGAACACAGACTTTTCTTGATGTAATCCTTTCCCTCTCACGAGGTCTGTAAGTAGTAGAAATGGCTTGAATTGGAATGAGAGGCTTGAATGGAGTTCTGACTTTCCCCCCTACTATTTATGTATATTTGTGAATACCCTAAACTTTTCCCTACATGGAGCTGCACTCAGTGACAGCACTCCATTTGTGGCTGAATGTTTGCAAACCACTTGTACAACACATGGGTTGGATCTTACAGGAGCATCTTCAGCTGTGCCAGATTTGGAGCTGCCAAGTTTTATGCTTGAACTTTTCAAGCTCAAGCACATTTTGCATTAGAGTATGAGGAATTAGCATAGTTAATTGCGGTATTTTTTAAAATAAATGTCTTCCATCATTTTAATCATCTGTTGGGAAGCCTTTGTTGCAGGAAAGATTCATAGCAACAAACAAATGCTACTTTTTTGAGAATGTATATAAATGTATATTTAATTTAGATGCATAATTTTTATAGTCTATGATTTGAGTCCTTGAGAGGAGTTTACAGTAATAACAGAATAAAAAGGGGACTGAAGTTATTTAATGAGTTAACAAGTACTTCCTCCATTAGAGAACATAATCCAGTGCAGCATGAACTGAACAAGGTTAGCAGCACCATGGGTGAGCTGCTGTATCTGTTGAAGTGAATGTTGAATATAATCAATAATTCTACTGCCCACACTTTGATGTTTAATCAGACAGTTTGGGTGTTTAATCAGACTGAGTTGGATGGGGATTGAAAAAGATTTTCAATGAACTTTTCAGTGGCATTTTTTTATCATCTTAAGCAGCAAGAGGTGGGAACAAAGGACAATAGTTCCTGGGTCTCGTGCCCACTAGGGTTCCGCATTGCCTGTAAGAAACACTTTTCTTTCCAGATAAATTTTTGTCACTGAACACTAAAAGTGAACTCAGCCTTATTGAATATACATAGCAGCTTATGAGAACTGTATTCTCAAAAGANATGAGTAGAGAGTTAAAGAAGAGATAAGAGAAATTCTAAGTGGTGGATGTTGTTGAGGTGAGGAAAGGGCATTAACCCTTCCATGTCCCTGTGCCCAGGTCTTCTCCTCAGGGTCCTGACTAACTTTTAGGTTGACTGTCCCAGGGCTGAGTGCTGCATTCAATAGAAATTGATCTCTGTGTTCACATTATCCTAAAAATGGCACTTTTTAAAAAAGCTGATTTTTCTCACTGTAGTTACCACACGGTGTGGTGAACTTAAAAGCAGAAATCTCCTCTGAAACACTGAAGTGGCATTTCCCACTCAGGCATTGATGAGCAAACCAGGATCTGGCTGCAGAGCTGCTGGACAATCCTAGTTCAGTTTTTTTTCTGCTGGGAATGCTCAGTGACCCAGCTGGGTGAATTTTGGCATTGCTGATATCTGAAAAGTAAAATGCACAGTGTTCCCTTTTAGTCCACAAAGTCTACCCCTAAATATCTCAGGATGCTTCCAAAATTCTGATGGTAATTTAGGAGTAGGACAGCAGGATCAATGCATTTAAGTACAGGTATAGATACTGTTGTGGTCACTTAGAACTTTTGTGCTAATGGCATTTCCAAAACATTGGGTGTTTGGTGTAGTCAGGTCTATAATGAATACAAAATTTGCTGTTCAGCATGAACTGTATGATAAAGTATGTTTTAGGAGGGTTTTGTGTGATCTTTTGTGGGGGGTTTTAAAAGCTTATTCCTTGTGGTTTCATAGGACATCTGCAAAATACCTCAGAAAATTCTTGATGCTATTTTGAGCACTTACAAGGACATTCCCTTTACTCATTTTGTCTGATCTGGTTGTGGGTAGCAAACATTTCATATTACATGAAGGGTGATACAGAAAGAGGTGTTCCTGGGAAGTATTTCTCTCTGCAAAAGAGTCCAATAAATTACTTTATGTAACCCATTGTAATCCACCCAGGGACTAAGAATGTACAAGACTCAAGATAAAAAGTTTGCATCAAACTAGTTTTTAAAACTATCTATTTATTTGCAAATTTCTTGTAGGATACATTGCCATTCTGTAGAGTAGTGAGGTTGGGATAACTGCTTTAAAAATACTTTCTGCCAGCTTTATCATTTGGTTTGAGTGGAGCAAAAGCACTCCAGCACAGAGTGCTGGAATTTGTTGTGGCAAGTGCAGTAATGTGGCCATAGCCCCAACAGCAGTGCCTGGTTTAATATTTTATCTTCCCTTCAGTGGAAACTGGGGGGAAAAAATGTTCCAATGCTATTTTTGTAGGGTTTTTTTTGCATAGGGAAGACATTTTTTAAATGACCATTTGCTATTTAGCTGTTATTTTTTATTCAAAGCTCATAAAATCTGTGGCACAATGGACTAGGGGTTGTAGTCTTTTTATTTTCCTGGTTAATAAAGCAGACCTGGGAGACACAGAGATAAATATTTGTGCTTCAACTTCTTCAGCAACTCTGTTTTTAAGGGCATACCAGCAGCAACATGAAATTGTTGTCTACTTACATTTTGTCCTCAGACTTAGAAAGCTGGAAGATAAGAGCAGAACTACAGGAGAAAGTTGTCTTGTAACCACCCTCTGAAAAAACTTGATCTGGAATAGGGTTCTTTACTATTTACTGCAATGCTTTCACACTGCTAGTCTGCTTTTCACCTCAGAGATCTCCACTGTGATCCCTTCTAACTGATTCAGGGAGAGGAGGATGTGCACCCATTATGTTAATGCTAAGGCAGGTCCTTTTCAGTATCAAGTGCTTGTAGCCCTGATGATATTTCTGATTTTGACTGGAGAGCATCCTTTCCACCTTACTTAAAAAAATAACTCTGTAAAATAGTTTTGTTGCAGTCAGTCTGTAAAAATTGGGATATTTAGAATAGCCATCCAGGGCACTGTGTTTTGTTGGGTAGCATTCATTCTTCATTCTTCCAGTGAGCATCCTGCTCCAGACAGAGTCATTCCCTGTGCCATGATGTGCAGAGAATCCACACTGACACCCCTGCCCATGCCACCTTCTGAGCAATCCCACTCAGTCTAAAGAATTATGAAAAAATATTTTCACATACTTGCTCTTCTTGTTTGGGAAAAAAAAAAAAANAGAAGAAGTGGTTTAAATCAATTATCCTGAGTTGAGCTGTGGTTAATTTTGGTTAATTTTGGTACTGAATTACATGCAGAAAGATCCCAAGTGCTGTTGCTTTATCACATCTATATCACAAGGACAGTCTGTAGCAGATTTCAATATCTGCTTCTGGTAAAAATGGCAGGAGTTTTTTGTGGTTAAATTAATTGTAGCCATTGTTTCTTGGAACTGTTTTACAGGAACCAAGGGCTTTGAGAGGCAGCAGGGAAAGTCCTTTAGAGTGGCAGCATCTCCCTGGAGCTCCAGTAGCCTCTGCATCCCAGTCCTTACCTGTGCATATTGCAGTGGAGCCTCTGTTTGAAACAGAGGGCACCTGGTGCTAAATTGCTGCCTTTATGCACGGGATGGGATAGCTATGGCTGAATTTCATTAATTCTACAATCAGTTTCAGCTAGCCAAAGAAAAAAAAAAGTATATTTGGAGCCTGGGACAAATAATATCTGTTAAAGGGCAAGCACAAACTGGTGGTGTAAAGTCCTTTCCCTCTTTCTGTGCCATAGACAAAACCCCTATAATTAATTTTGAGATCCTAACATGTCATGCTCATTTTGCATTTTATGCACATTATACATTTTATGTATAAAACTGTATCTTAGATTCCTGTTTGCAATGTTCTTTCTTTAAGTACTAGGGGGTAGAATTTGATTGAAATCATCAAAGTTCTAGACCAGGGGTTCATAATGATGTTTCCTGTTCATTTTATTTCAAATTGAAGAACGTTATGATGTACCAAGGATATGTCTTTTAGATTTTTTTAACTTTTTTTCTTTTCTTTTTTTTTTTATATCCCTTTTCTACACTGTCCTTTCTTTACTGCTGTGTAACTCTGAGAGCTTTCTAGGCCACTGACTGATGGCTTTGGTGTCTGTTTATTCATGCAGTAGCAGACCCGGTTCTTGACTGGAGATTCCAGGTGCTTCTCTGCCTTTTATCTGTGAAAGCAGAACAGTATTTTTATGCTTGCCTTGTGTATGTGCATAGAAATAATTGTACCAGGAAAATAATGTCTGACTGGCAACCTTACAATCAAAGGTCCTATTTCAATTTAGGAGATTAAGGCAGAATAGATTCATGGGCAATAACAATTTAAAGACTTTTTATCAGACTACTGCAAGTCTTCTGAGTATTGTGGAAATGTGCTAATTATATTATTTTCCTAACTTAACCTTTCAGATCCATGAATTGTACTCTCAGTAAAATAATTCTGAATCTAATGGGAGGTGATACATCTGTATGAAGAGCTCTGGAAATATTTGTCCACTCCTAGGATTGTATTTGTCCACTTCTAGAATGTATGTTTGCTGTGTGAAGTGATCATTGTTGTTGTTTCTGTGGTTCACAAGATGTGTGATAAGAATTCTCATCATTCTTTGTTTCAAAAAATACAAACGAATGGACCAAGAATATTAGACCAAGTTCCATCATGGTTGCATTGTTGATAGAGCTGAGAGTGTGTGATGGTACCTCTTGAGTCAGAAACCTGAAGGTGGTTGAATTGCATCCATTTATGCATTCAGAAAACATAAACCCTGTCCTTATGCAAAAAAAAAAAAAATTGCCCATTTACAGTTTAAGGAAACAAATCCTTGAGACCTCTGTCTGTTTTAGCAGCTCTTGTGCTCTAATGCCTCCTGTTTCCTCTGCTTGAGCATCTCTGAGGTTTTTCTCCTCAAAGCTTTGCAGTGCAGTCTCTCTGGTGTCCAGCAGGCCAGGTAGGTGTGAATTTCCTTACACATGCTGCTTGCAGTGCAAGTCAGGAGCAGCAAATGTGTGGGCAGCAAACATGGACTAAAGGGAAATTTGGAAGCTATTTTGTAGAATAGGTATGCAGATTACTGATTAAATCATGTCTGGGAAGTGTTGTGGTATTTGAAGCAGGGAAAATTAAAATAAGTGACAGAAACTGTAATCTGGATATTTTTTTTCCTGTTAAATGCACATGGCAAGAGGCTGAGGTGTCACTTTGGTTTTGTACAAATTTCTTGAAGAATTTCAGCTTAAAAATGTTGCAACCTAAGAGTTCTTTTGAGGTGGTTTTTTTTTCAGCCAAGTATATTTGTCTCTCTTTATGGAAAAAGCAAAGCCTTCATATGCAAAAAATGTATGGGGGGATTGGTAGCATACAAAAGCAGATATGGGAAATTGTTGAGTCAGTGTAAACCCTGAATGGATTTGCAGCAGAGAGTGAAGTTAAAATGTATTTGATTTAAAACAGAATATGAAACAGCTTTTTTTGCTTGCTTTCAGGAACTTGCCGTGTAAATTCAGCCTATTACAGATAAATGAAAGAGAGGAGTTATAAAATGAAAAGTAGCTGTAATGCACAGATTGAATGTTTGGGTGGGAGTGAAAGTAGGAGTTACTGGGCTGGAACAGATTCCTTAAGATCTGTCACATCATACCATTAAAATAAAGAGCTAGACATAGTAATTTTAAAGGGATATTGTGTAAAAGTTTGGAGATATTAACGCTGTAAAATGCATTGATGGATTCCAAACTTACGGTCTGTTATGTGTATTATACTGACATAATAACTGTAGATAGCAAATACTTGCTGTGGGTACTGCATTGCTTGTGAAAGGAAAGATTGCAGTGTGTTTGGAAACTTTGATTCCATCAGCTCCCTCTGTGTCTGCTTGCAATTTCATTAAGTTATTGCTGTAATGTTTTTGATTAAATTTGTAATATAATCAAAGAGCTTCCTAAAAGTCCTATATTCTTTAATTTTTTACATCCTAGCAGTTTCAGTCCTCATGTGAGAAGTCCAAAAGAGGCAGAAATTGCTTCAATTTCTTTTGTTCCACCACAGAAATTTTAATGGCCATGGGCCATTTCATTTATCTGTTCTCCACTGATATCTACTATCATACTGGTAGCATTTTGATGATAAATAATTTCACAAATATTCCAAACCTATGATAATACTGTTATATAAACGATCAAGACTTTAGATGCAGCAGAATATAAAACTGAACAGTACTTTTCCAGGCACTTTATTCTAGGTATGTTTGTTCCTACCTGGTTCCCCCCACTGTCTCATCTGGGCACCTCACTGTCTGTGCCTGTACTTGCAGTGCCACACCTTCCCATTTTATTGTGGGATCCTTGGATGTGGAAGCCAGGGGATTTTTCTTAATGTATCACAAAACATCTGAGGAGAGGGGTGAATTCAACTCAGCCTCCCAGCACTAAATTCTGATCCAGTCTTCCTCTGTCTTCCATGGAGAGCCCATCTCAGGCTCCCTGTGAGGTATAGGAAAGTCTTTGCTGACTGTTCAGTGTGGGGCTGGTAAGTCCCATTCATTTGTCACAAATGAATATATGTCACAAAAACATAAAGAACAGGGAAGAAACATGAAGCCTGGATTTTCTGCAGTGCAGAATTGCACCTGGTATATCATTAAGGTGGTGCAATATGCATCTAAAAGGATATATAAAATACGTGGATTTTAAAGCAATATCTTTTGCTTGTTCTTCCATTCCTTCAATGTTTTGCAAATTGTTTCAAGGAACAAAACCACTTTTAAAATCCCTTTTTTAAGGAAAGAAGAGGAGAGACGCTTTTTAAATGAATGTGAAGGTTATGATACATATTTAACAAAGCCTGGGAACTTGTAAGTGTAGACAGCCATTGTCTTGTCTTAACCCAAGGGTGTGAGTAAAGGATACAGTGTCAGATGTAACTTTGAATTTTCCTGGCTTCTGTCACTTTGCATCACAACCTTAGAATTAGTAATATACATTTTTTTTTGTTGAGGAACAATAGCTAAAAATGTATTTTGACTAGTAAAATTAAGAAGATGACACGTAAATCATAGAAGTTCACTATGCAACAGTAATGTGTGTCATTTTTTTAATACAAGTGTAATTCTGAGTACATGGTAACTACTATCTATAGCTACAGAAATATCAGCACCTCCTGCCTTTTGGCAAGAAACTGTATTTTAAGTTTTATATATAGATTACACAATGACAGAGAGGGTAAAACTTTTAGCTGAGCATTATACTTTAGTACAGAGCAGGAACTAAATATAGTTGCTGTGTCATCACAGCAAGGTTGCTTTGTGGCAAAAATACAAAAAATAAACCAGCAGAAATGTACATCACTGCTGCTCCACAGTCATTAGAGACAGATGAAGTTGGCTATAGAAGCAGCTGATTACAGGAGATCCTATCATGAATGATAACAATTGAACCTGAGCAATGTCATTTCAGCCACTGGGACCTGCCTGTTCTGTTAACTCTCAAATTCTTCTCATTAATCTGCTTTGAAGGCAGGTTGGAGATTTCAGACTGTGGGAGAGATGCACCCAATAACCTTAATGAGCCAAAGGAGAACTTTTGGCTACTTTGTCCTTAGGTGCAGCAGCTCCTCTTGGCAAGACTCCTGTACTTCCCCCTAAGGAAACAGGAATTGAACCCCTTTGCAAAGGAAGGAGAGGACAGAAGAAATCTGATAGCTCAGGATGGCTGCCCCTTTCTTCAGCTCTGAGCTGGTCCCTGTCATTTTGTCTTCTCTCTCTACCTTTCTCCTCTTCAGTATCAAGAGGAGGAAAGGGCTTGAGGACTGAAACTGCAGTTTTCATGCAGCTCCAGGAGGGACTGATCCAACTATGGGAAAAACTATACTGTTCCAAGGGCTGGATGAAGGGGAGTAATTGGGAAAGGGAAAAGCTGGTCTGTTTCTGGCCAGGAAAATGAGCAGACATTATTGAATATAAGATTTAC
Source organism: Aegithalos caudatus (assembly GCA_013389925.1). Classification (NCBI taxonomy): domain Eukaryota; kingdom Metazoa; phylum Chordata; class Aves; order Passeriformes; family Aegithalidae; genus Aegithalos; species Aegithalos caudatus. The sequence goes on from WEIU01022324.1 coordinate 9,101, forward strand.
AATGGGTTTCTGACCTCCAAGCCCCAAATTGCCTGCAAGTAAAGGTCTGTTAGGAGTTTATGCAAAGCTCTGTTGAATCAGAACATTTGGACAGTGTCAATTATGTGATTTTCTTACACAAGCAGAGCTGTTTGGCAAAAGCAAGAATAAAACATTATAACCTGTGTTTTTGTTTTAATTGAGGTGTTTCTTTTTTAATTTGTGGGCTTGTTTAGCTATGATATAGAACAACTGAGTCAAGTGCTGGAAGTCAGTTCTGAGCTGTCCTGTTCCTGTTGCATTCAGTCAGTGAGTAAACTCTCATTTGAGGTTCAGGACCTGATCTGCCCCTCCCATAATAGGGCATTCCTCTTCCATGAGAACATTTTCCATTTGCTGAATCATGATATATTTGCAAAACACAGCAATTTAAATTTAAATGGGTGGTACTGCCTGCAAGCACATTACCAAGTGATTATTGACCCTTCATCTGGGATATGAGAGTGTAAAACTCCTCTAACAAATGATGACTATTTTTACAAAATTTGGAGAGGGCTGCAGTGATGGAAATGCAGCATTAAAAGGAGCATTACCACCTCTAGCACCATCTTGTGTTTTCTCTTAAAATGAAAGGGGAAGAGGGTGTCTTGAGCTCCATCACAGAGACTGACCTGTATGACATGTGTTAGTCACTGTGAACATGCCATTGACTAGCATGGAGATTTAACCACAGAGTTATTGAGGCAGGGTCCTCATTGAGCTTGCTCAAGAATAAGGAAAGATCTGCCCTGATCTGATTCGTGAGAAATACGGGATGATTTGCCAAGCTTTTGGAAAACATGCTGGCAATTTTGCAGGTTTTAGTTTTATAGCTTTTAAATTACATATAAACCCTCACAGAGATTTGGTTCTTTTGTGCACCTGGACCATAGTACCTGTTTGTGGTGTGGTTTTCTTTGGGATTTTATTGTTATTGTTTGATTTTGTTCACTAAGACTCAAATTCACAAAGATATCTGCCTGCTTAGCTGCCATTTTCCTAAATATATAATTAACTTTGGAGATCAGCCCTAAGAGCCTGATCCTGTAGGAATCATGACACATCCTGGTCCTGATGCTGAAGCCAGTGGAGTCTCACTTCATGTGTGAGTAGAATAAGGTCACATACAATGTGGATGCTCTGTCCTGTGTGAGATCAGGAATCACCATGGTTACTTATCCCGTATTTTGCGTGCACTCTCTCATGCTCACTCTCTCTCTCTCTCTATTTATTTATATATTTACGTAAATTTTTTGTGTTATGTGGAAGACAGATCCTAAACCTACAGTGTAAAACAATTTTCTTTATGAAACAGTAGCAGGAGCTTTTTGAATGTCTATTGCTTTGCAGCAGTGAGGTACCCATAAGAGTCAGGAAGCAGCAGCCGGGTGCTGGAGCTGCTGCTGGTCACCCAGAGTGTGGTTCTTGACCTGAACATCCCTGCCTGTAAAATGAGAATTGTTTGGTTTATTAGTATAAAATAGTTATTGTTTGCATCACCATTTCCATCTTATTATGGGATTGTACGTTTCCAACAACGGTGGCAGCCTGTTGTCTGTTGGATGTTAAGTTTTGCATAACTTAAATTAGGAATTTCTGTTTAGTACTGAGGGGAAAGGCTTTCAGGATTGAAGTGACTTGGTGGTCCCAATTGTGGTGTAGTCATCCTGGTGTCTGCCACTTAACAATTCAGTGCTTTTAGTGCATGCTGAGTGGTGAAATGTTAGCAGTACAATCCAACTCCACAAATATATTTTAATATATCATTTTAAGAAAAAACATTAAAGAATCATGCCTAAGATTTTTTTTCAAGTAAAAGAAATATTAAAATAAAAAATAAAAAATAAAAGCTTATCAAGTATACCCTCCTGCTTCTTGGTCATGTCATAGTGGCAATAAGGGTTGAGCAAGCAGCCACGTAAGCTTGTCATTATGTGAAGTAGATTTCTCAGGAATCAAGTTACTGGTAGACAAAATTCTGTAGCAATGTATTTTAGTTTCCAATTGCTCTTTCAGCACCACAGCATTCATGTGAATCTCTGAAAACTTAGGCATCAAATTAAGAGTTGTGCTGCCTTTGTGTGTATGGGAAATGTAGCTGTTTCAAGAATTTCTGAGGGTGTTGGTGATAAATGTTGCTTTTTTGGTGGCATCTGATCTTAGTTTGGTGATAGGTGATAGTTCTTAACAACCTGTGAGAATGTAGGTGACCTTGATTTTCTTGCTATAGCCTTGAGGGACAGACTGATACTGTGGTGTATTTGGAGAATTATTCTTCCCTGCATACAAATAAATATAGTACTGCTACTATGCTGTTTTAGCCAACTTATCTTTCTTACTTGCTGCACTTAAGCCATTGGGTTTATACTACTGTATTTGTAAGGTAGGCTTACCAGTTTAAAAAAAAAAAAAAAAAAAAAAAAAAAGCCAAGCTATTGTAACAAGCTAAAAAGAAAAGTTAATGGGAGGAAAATTGTTCTTCTGAAAAAGAGAAACATTTTTTTCCCTGATGCTTTAGAGCAGATTTTGAGCAGTGCTTGTTCAGGAAAGAGGACAGTCATGGAAAATAGAAGGCAAGATTTTTAATAAGGAAAGTAATGATGGAAAACAACCAATAGGAATATGGACAGGTAACGAATAAGTGGAGATCATCTTTAAATAGAATAAGAGAGAATTTTTTGCTCTGTTCGTATCATTCTGTGTTGTGCCTTTTGCTGGGATTTTACACATTAAGATTGCCACGTATTGCTTAGTATTGTTAATACTCAAAATCCTGGCAAAAGGTTGACATTGTAATGGCTCTAAAGGACCCATTTCAATGTAAATCCTAAGGGTCTATCAATGTGCAGGGGATTTATGTGGGTGAGTCCCATTAATGGTAATGGGACTTATGTGCGTAAATCTCTTCTGCATTGATGGGAAAATAGACTCCTTAGTATGCAAAGTCTCATTTGAAATCAAAGAGCATTTGCATAAGATCCATACATAGCATGGAACTCTGTGTGTTAAAAACAGTATGAAAAGAAGATAATACACCTTAACTACTTTAGTGGATAAATACTAGTGTAAAAAGTATTCTTGATAGTTTGTATTTTAAAAATTGCCACAACATTTACACAATTATCTCCAACTACTAGAAAGCGAAATAATTGCATTTTTATTACTGTGGATGGCTGCTTTTTACACGGGTTTAGTTGAGCAAAATAATGCTGTGCAGTTGCAGAAATTTCGCACCGAGCTCACATCCCAACTCTCTGCGTGATTCATTTTGGACAATTTGGAGCAGTCCCAGTCCCGCTGCATTTCTCCAAGCCTGGATGTACATCTCATAAACACTCTCAGGCGACACGGTGTTCGCTTTGACTCGAGATACCAAACAGGACTGAAGAATCCGCTGTAGGCACAGCTCCTGAGGAAATTCCAGCGGCGGAAAGCGGGGATTCTCCTTGGGGAGGAGGGCATGCCCAGCCGGAGCCGCGCGGTGCCACCGGGTGTCGCTGTTGGCAAATGGAACATAACCGGGACAGGGATTTGGGAGGAGGCGATCAAACTTCGCTTTGCAGTCTCCTCCTGGCAACTCCCGGGTGTTCGCTTTGTTAAACTATTCACTGTGTTCTGCTTACCCTGGGAGGGCTCCAGTGGACGTGGAGATGTTGCAATAAAGTGATCGTGTGGCTTGGGAACTGCTGCAATATTAATGACTTACTTTGGTCTTTGCTGCCTGGCATCCAAGCTTGCCGTGTTATTTTAAAAACTAAGCATGAGCATAAACAGCATGATAATTCTGATATTTCTGTGGCTTTGAAGTGGGTGGAGAACAGTAACTTATTTTGCTGATGCAGACAAAAATTGGCCCGTAGAATAGTCATTGTTTTCAATCAAAAGAGGAACTTGGATTCAGGGAGGAATTTAAGGAGGGAGTTCTGAGTACATGTGACTTAGCAAGGGCTCATCTGCCTGCAAAAGGAAAAGCTAGTTTATGTCTCATGTAGTACCTCACCTCAGGAATTGGTATGCACTCTTCCAATGAGACTTCTCTCATACTCAGAGGCCTTCTAAGGAGAGATAGCAGAGTTGAATGTCTTTTAATAGTAAGGATATCTGGCGTTTTTTGTGTTCAGAATGAGTTTATCACATGATGATGATATATCAAGAATATCAACTCATCGGATATGAAATTGTTGAATTTGTTTTCCCTTATGCTAAAAATATTAATCTTGCCACCCGTATCTCACTAGATGGTGCATACTGAAGAATTAAGGGTTGCTCTCAGAACCTACCTTTAAAAAAGCTTTAACAAGCATTACTGAGTATAATAAAACTCTCCAAAACTCCCTTTTGTTTTTTGGACAGAACAAAAGTTGGTTTGTGGTTTTTGGTTTATATCAGAGCCATATTCTTAGATGCAGAACTTCTGTATATTCATAGATGGTAGTTGTGTGAATGGCACAGGTGAAAACAATTTTTCCAGTTTTTCAATGAGTTCATACTTCTATGTGCATTGACTTTTGTATTTCCTCTCCTGTACAGCATAAAATATGAATTTATCCATCCTGATTATAGACTTCCTAGAGGAATTCTAGCTGGTGGACCAAGTATTTATTTAGAATGATGACATTATTATGACATAAAGCCAGATTACTTTTATTTACTTTTCTTTAGCTTTATACTGACTTTTATCTCACTACTTTTTAAAAAAACCTTACTGGAAATCCTGAATCAAATGACAACAAAGACCCTGGCATATATCCCTGATATAAATACATCGCACTTGGTATAGGTTCATTAAGAATGAATTTGTATTCCTGGGTGTCTTCACAAGAAAACTTTCCTGTGCTTGTTTTTGTGAGCAGGTGATGTAAATGAGAGCTGCAGCCCTTAGATGGGATGGGAAGCAGGATGCCTGGTAAATTGCACCAGAGCCCCAGGTATCAGCTGAGGCTTGTTCCTCCAGCAGTGATTAGCACAACCCAGCTGGGAAGAATTAAGTTTAAAACCAAACAGCCTTCACAAGTAAACTACCAAAACGTGGGGAGGAAAATTGTCCTGAAGCTTTTCAGTTAAATTAGTCAAGGGTGTTGCTATAAGAAGGGCTGGCAGCAAGAGCTGTGTTTTGTGTCTGGAGTGAGCTCTAGCCCCAGGAGCTGCTCCTGCTGTTGGTTCCAGGGGTGATGTCCTCCTGCCCTCGGGAGCTGGAGCCAAGCTCTGCCTCTGTCCCCAGGCAAACTTTGCTTTCCTGGGAGCTACACCTCCAAGAGCAGCATTTGGGTAATGTACCTGATACTAATTTTTTAATGCCTCTAATACAAGTGATCTTCTTAAAGTAACTTTAAGACAAAGAGACAGATAAAGGGGTTGTTGTATTAGTAAGAGTTCTCTAATAGCAGTTCAAATGTAGCCCAAATGAGTGTCTCAGTACTTTTTCCCTCAGTAATGGTGCAAAATAACTTGATTAAATATTTTGATGGTTATATAGTGCTGGAAAAAATCAGGATGTTTCAGAATTTGATATTCTTGTAACCTTTGGTTAACAGCTGGGTTGTTGTTGTTTTTGGTGTTTTTTTGTTTTTTTTTTTTTGTTTTGTTTTTTTTGTTTGTTTTTTTTTTTTTTTAGATGAACAGGTTAATTATAATGGGCAAGGTGTAAAGAAGCTTTCCATCTTCCAAAGACATGAATTGTTGTGTATATTGTATGTGTATATTTTATATGCATACACTTACCTTTGGCTAAGTGTATCTGAATGAATGCAACTTCAGCAATTTGTTCTTACCATGCTAAATTCTCAAGCTCATGTGTTTCCTACGAAGTGATTTTGATAACTTGATGGTTTATGATGTTGGAAAGTAAAAGAAATTGAACACACAATAAAGGTTTTAATTTAGAATAAGTGCACTTATAGGGCTCGGTAAGTTGCAGCTAAAAAGGCACCGTTTCTTGGATTCTGAATGAACAGTATAAACTTAATTTTAATGAGCTTTATGGCTCAGTAAAGTTTTATTTGCATATGTCATAATGAGATTGGTTTTCTTAATGTATGCAGGATCTGATTCTGGACAAATTTGCGTATATGTAGTATTTGGGAGGCAGAGTACCTTCTTTAGTGTGTCTGTGTATTTTGTTTTTTCGGCTTCCTAAGGACTTTTTGTATTTATTTTTTCCCATTGGAAGCTCATGTCATATTTTTAACCCTTTCTTTCTTTGTTCCTTATTTTTTTTCTTTGCAGAATAATATCAGTTTTGCAAAGAATGTCTGTAGCTCAGGGGAGGAGGGGAAGGCAGGGAGTGGAGTGCTGCTCTGGAAATTTGGCAACAAAATCTGTTTTGAATAATGACTTTAGCAATTAAGTCCTTGAAGGCTTTCCATTGTTGTTTTGGTAGTTCATCTTGCCTTGAAGAACATAAGTGCTTTTGTGTCCAAAAAAATCCTGCTTTTAGGTACAGAATATAAAAATATAATACATAGAATAAATTATCTGGTGCTGGTTTTAGTGTGTTCTAGAGTTTTGTGTCACTCTATCCAGGAAAAATGTCATTTTTGGAAGTAGACTTGGCCCTGAAGCCGTTCTGGAAATGTGGTAATGGGCCTGAGAAATCAAAACTTTGTGATGAAAAGTGTGAGATCTGAGTCTAGGAGAATCAGCATGGAAGCTAGAAAGGTGATGATGAAGGGAATAAATGAATCTCTAAATGTGTTGGCTGTGATTTCTGTAGTCCAGGTTTTACCTGATGTTCCCAGCAGTCAGCACTAGAACTGTGTGTTCAGGGCCCTTCCAGGAACCTGCTGCAGCCAGACAGGAGCCAGTAATGGGCCAAGCTGTATATGGTGGGTTGAGAAATCAATGTGTGAGACTAAAATGTAATTTTTAAAAAATTAAATTCTGTCTGAATCTGTTGTATGATGGCCTGTTTCTTATCCAGAACAGTACAGAGCAATACTCTGATGCAATAGTAGCTCGTGAATATATTGCTGTTTTGAGAGTAATGATAATCTCATAATTATCCTGCAATACAAATCTGTAGGATAAACAAATAAATGCTACTAGAGTCCTTTATTTTCCTTAAGATAAATTAATGATGTTTTAATCTTTATCACCTTTGACAAAGTATAGTCATAAAGGAATAGGCCATTATGAAAGTACTTTTCAATGCTATCCTACTATTCTCTTGGATAAAGCCCATGGTACAATCTGAATGGAAAAAAGCCTAAACTCAGTGTCTTCATTGTTTTGAGTGACTTGTGGGTGAAATCAAACCTGTTCTTCTACTGTAAAAACCTGGGGGTCATTGAGCAATGAGGAAATTATGATATCTGCTTATGAGGGTATGAGAAATGTTCTAGTTCTATCTGCCTTATGATTTCTTGAAATTGCTGCTTTTTAGATGACTGCTCAAATAAGGGGTTTGATCCTTGTTGCATGGCTATCCCTGGATTTGTTCAGCATGTATGTAATCTGGTAATGGAATTTACCATTGCTTTTGACTTGAGCAGTAGTTGAAATGAGGTCACAGCTTGGGATGGTAAGGAGAGGAAACATCAGAAATTCTGGTGCTCTAACCCAGAATCAATTATTGCAAACAGCCTATGGAGATGGCCCAATATTTCTTTTAAAAACAAGCAAAACAAACAAACCCAACTTAATATAAATGCAGTTTTTAATTAAACTATATATCCTCCTAGTTTCTAGACTTTTGAAAAATCATGTAATTTCTTTCTTTCTTAAAATAGTGCAAACTGTTAGCAAATTTAGTAGTTAATGTTCCAAGATTGTTAAAGCCCTCTTGAAATAATGTGCAAATCCCATCTTTCCAGTAATAGTAGTTTGTTAATTAGCAGAGCTACCCAAATACTGAGATTGTGGTTAAAATGGGTCTGAGTAGGAGGTGGTAATGATGCACTGCCTGCTTTACAACACATTATAAGCAGTGCTCATTAATTCTGGCAATGAGAAGAATCACAGATGTGTGGGGTTTTTTTTAAAGGCAGTGGCAAGAAGAACCACTTTGAATTTAATCAAGTGCTGAAGTCTGTAAATTGTGGTTTATTTAATTTCTTAATATTCACAAAGTAGCCCTTAGCTACCACACTTGGGTATTGCTGAGTGCAGGCAGTGAAAGTAACTGGAGTGGCCTTTGCTCATGGCAGTGAATCCTGTGGTGCCCACCTTGGGCGGCTGAGCCCTGCTGGGTGTGAGTACATGAACTGTAGAGGTACCATTTGGTAAAGAAACAAACATGTTTGTTGTATAAAAAGTGACCATTCCATTTCTGCTGCTGTTTAAAAAAAAAAAAGTTCCTTTCCTGAAGAGCTGTGAGGGGTTTTGTTGTTTGGGTTTTTCCTTTCCTTGGGGAAATTGAGATGTGCATTTTAAGAGAGCTTGTAGGAATGAGACAGAAATGAACAGAGACTTCTTTAAAGCTTGATATCCTTGTCCATCCAGCCCTCTTTTTATTCCTTGTTTCCTTTCAGAGCACAGTTACTTGATGAGATCCAGCAGACTTGATATTAGTCCTAAGTCAAATCTGTGGAGAAACACAAAAAGAGTTCTTAATCTATTTTCTGTCATGGCCTCAAGGCTATCATCTGTACTAAATAGATGGACTTATTTTGGGGCTCAGTTTTTGGTGATCTTCTGGTAGTTTAGGAGTTTATCTGAGGATCTCTGGTAGTTTTGTGAGCCTGAGTCTTAAGTTTTATGACTGAGAATTGAATAGGCTGCTCCAGTGTTTTAGAAGATGTTAAATTTGTCTATTTGGCTGACCAGTAAAGATAACATCTCAGTCTATGAAGAGCTCAAATAATTTTGTGTGACAAACTGGAAGTAAGATTTTATTTTTGTTATGGTGAATAATCCAATTTTATGGTAATGGGAGGAGTGACTAGTGTTGTTGTATCCATCTTTAAGGGCCTAAGTAATACTAAAACAACAAAGGATTTAACATTTTATTTTTCAGATGTTTTCTGGCACTTAGGAATTGCTAGAAGATGCAACTTCTTTGCCTCTGTCCAGATTAAGATGTCTGAGAGAAAAAATTAACTACCATTGTAAGGAACACCTTGGTAATTGCTATCTTTTAAAAGCAAGTTTACTATGTAAAAAATAAGCAGCAGATTGAACAATCACTGCTTTTTGGAGTTAAATGCATAAGAGGGAGGATCATGAAAGGTGGGAGTCTATTCCAGCCATCATTTGGGTACCTCAGTCATTTCTGAATTTTCTTTCTTCACTGAAGTAACCATAATTGATTTTAATTTTGAAAAAAAAAAAACAAACCTTTATGCCTTTGTTATTCCACAGGGAAAGACTTTTTAATGTAGAAAATAGTTTGTATTGCTATAGTTTTAGGTGCTCTTGTTTACTGACCCTGGCCACTGGATGTTTGGCAGGCAAAGAGCTCACAGAATGAGGTCCTTAATTAGCTAAAGCCTTCACTGTCTCTGCTCAAGAGCAAGGTCCAAGGCTGCAGGACACAGCTGCTTTAAACTAATCAGCTTTGCTGTGGCCATGGGTCCCTTTCAGCTGACAATATTTTCTGTAATGCATGACACAGCACAGATAATTCTATGCCTTTAGGTATCTGTGCTGGGCATAATTGAATAACCAGAGGTGTGCTGTGCAAGAAGGTGCTGCCAGTGCTCAGGTAGTGCTGTGGAGCTGGGAGAGGTCAGTGATGTTTTTGTTATTCCCTTTTGTTTACAGGAATGTCCACGTTCTCTACAAGCATAGCTCTAAACCAAAGCTAATTTGTGTAATTATAGATATGCCTGAAATTCATCATGTTGTAAATGTACATTTCCAAAGGATGACTAATGTGCTTAGAGGTTTGTGCATAATGAGTGCTTGGCATTTTATAGATTTGATCCAGGGAGAGGGAAAGATCCTCATACAATTCCCTGAGTGCCCTAATGTGTCACCAGAGACACCAGCAGCCACATTCCTTGTGTGTGCTCTGCAGGATACTCTGTGCTTAAAAAAAAAGTCATTCCTCAGAATATTACCAAAAGACCAAGTGGAATGTAAATTATGAGTAGACAAATATATATGTGGAGACTTCAATTCTGCTGGTGGGGTGGACCACCTTTCTTTCAGGAAACACATGAGAACCCTGGCTACTTTTCCAAGAATATTGTCCAATCCCTCGTGTGCATTGGGGTGGGAGTAGGAAATACCCATGGGAAGACAGGAATAAGATCTCATAAATTAGGGGCACATGGTTTAGCTAGTGTAATACTTGCACCTTGAAGTGGTACAAGCAAATAACTTGAGCAGACCCTTCTGGTATTTGAACCTCAGATTTTATGAATCTTCCTTTTTTTTCTTCTAAATGGCTAAGAGGCTTTGAATTAATCTTCTCAAGGCTTTATGTGAGTAATTTTTAAGTGGTGTTAGGTTTCTTTGTTTTGTTTTTGTAAGTTAGTGAGTTTGATTTATTTTAAGAAAGTGTTTGCAGTCATAATTAAGGGAGATATTAAGCTTAGTGTTAATTACACAAATTGATGTGAATATCTGATTGAGTCCTGAGAGGGTTAGATTTTTCCCAGCTGTGAGAGATGACATTAAAAGATGGATAATTTGTAATTTAACTGCAGGAGTTGAAGGATTTTGCAATAAAAAAATGAATGTCTTTGTTTCTCAACTTCAATAGCAAAATGATTCCTCATCTTGAGTGGTTTTAGTACACTGGTGGTGTGTTGGAGAAACTAAATTGTAAGTCTATGGTAGAGAGAGGACAGGATCTTCCTCTTAGGACTTTCATCTTTTGTAGAAAATACTGATCTTTTTTGGAAGAGTGAAAAATGCATGACTATTTACCTGTGTTCTGTGAAATCCCAGAAAATGACCCCTTCCTTTCAGAGCTTTTTTTTTTTTACATATTTTGCAGAAGATGAAGAAGAAAGATATACATGCAATAACTTCTGAGACATGAAAATTTGATTCATTGCCTGTTTTCAACTGATACTCTCTATAAATTTTCTAATTTTTTTTTTATTTGGAGAATAATTTTGCCATTTTCTGTTGGCATTTTTGGTGCAATTCAATTCAGGACCAGGTCTAAAATTGACATTGCTTTGGGGAGTGTAGGGGTTGGGTTAGATTACTTCCCAAGGTTTACTGCAACCAAATTTATTCTGTGATTACAGTCTGAAGTCTGTATTTGGAGTCAGTACACTAGACATCCCGTCTGGCCCTGGGGTCTGCAAATAGCTGTAACGTCCTGATATTTATAGAGGAGTCCTTTATTTTATGAAGCATTCATCCTGAGGCCCCATTCAATAAATTTTCTGGGTTTCTTGGCAGTTTTGATTATTTATTTTTCAAGAGATAATAAGAGGAATCAGAGTGCTCTGTTTACGTTTATTACTTTTAAGAAGTACAGGGTTTGAATGTGCTGATGTTTGAAAACTAAGAATAATGAGGAGTTTTCTTCATTTCCTTCAAACAGTTGAAATATATGACTGCAAAGAACTCAGTGTGAATGGGAAACTGAAATATTTTTAGTATTTTTGGAGTTGCATCATTTTGTACCAATGGATTTGAGAGACTTCTCTGGATTGTCATCTTCTGTCTCCTGAGTGCTAAACCTGGCATTGTGGTAACTGCCCCAAATCTGGCTTGTGTTGTGAGATTTCTCTCCTGTTGTGGCTGATGCACTCTGCAGTGGATTGAGCACAGTGGTTCCTATCCCAGTGGCATCTGGCCAGGTTTTGAGTTCCCAGCACACGGCTCATGTGCAGTGTGAAGGATGTCCCCATACCTAAGAAAATAAACTAAGGAACTATGACTGAGATAAGACCTTATATGCAAAGAGTGGTGGTGTGGTTTGGTCGGTCTCATGGTAGGGGTTTTAATTATTCATTTATTTATTCTTACCGGTTTTCTTTGTAATAGACAGAGTTGTCTCCCAGGAGTTTTCTGTGAGGGAGGCTGTTATCCCAGAATAGCAGCTGTACCCTGCAGTTTCTTAGGTCACCACCAGATATTACTTCTCTGAAAAAAACTCCCTGAGTCTAATATTACACTACATTGTAGTTTTCAGACACTTCTGCTTCACTTACAGTTTTAAATTATTTATTTTCCTTTCTTTCTCCCTTGGATATTTGTGAAGAAAAACTACAAAAGAAATTCCAGTTTTTGTTATAGGAAGGTGTTTTTCAAGTGCCATTAAGTTGCTTGAAAATTTCTAGAACCATAATTTTGAAAATCTAGAGATAAAGGAAAAAAATCCTTCCTCCTTATAAGTATCTTCATTTATTTCTTTCTAATTGCTTTCTGTGGTAACTTTTCTGTTGCTACATTAGCCAGTGCTCTATTAATTGTGAGTCAAACAGGTAAATAATAAAGAATGTTCAAAGACTTGAACAAGTCAGGTTTTGGAGTATAATGAATTCTATGGCAAAAAAAATCACCTGTACATTAATTACCATATACTGTCAATAAGGCCAGTGTTGATGCTGCATATAAATGCCTATATCAAACATGTTATAATGTATATTCTAGGCTTTATAAAATTTTCAATTTAAATGTTACAACAGTAAATCTATGTTTGGAGAAGAACCTAAGAAGAATCAAAGTACTACAATGAAAATATCCAGTATTTCAGTTAATTCAAAATAAATAGGGAAATTGAATTTAAATATTTTTAAAGAGTCCTTGAATGGTTTGTTGATTAGAAACTAATGTAACTCCTTGTCTAAGATAAAACACCAAACAGGCAGCAGCTGCTGGTAATTGGTGCAAGTAATTGTAGAGCCAATAAGTTGAAGAAGTGCTTATTAAAAGAAACTGCCTTCCTATCTGCTCGTAAGTTCAATTGAGTAATGCACTCTACATGTGGTCTGACGGTACGTAAATTATACACCTGACTAAAAAACACTCCATCCATAAGAGCTCCTGTTTTGCTCATCCATAAAAATTTTACTTTCTTTATTACTGACTACTTGCGGCAGCATATGGCATAATATCTATCAAATTAGGCTTTGAGGACATCTTAGGCTGGCACCCTGCTGGCTTGGAACATGTGCTTAATGCATATTGCAGCGGCTTTAACCCTTTGAGTGCGCCGGGATCGGCTCCGTGCTCTCCCGCAGGAATGCTCGTGTGGCCCCCCGGGCACAGCCTGGATCCTGCTGATCCGCTGGAATTGCACACAGGGATGGAGCAGCCTGCAAGTGGCTGCTGCACAGGCAGGGTGTCAAAGGAATGAGTCTCCTTCTAAAGAAACTTTGGGGCTAAGGCTTCTTTGTTCGGAGCTGAGAAGAAAATAAATGGATCTGGGAAAAGTTGTAATGCAAACTCACAATTTTATTTATTTTAATTTGAAATGAAGCATTGCTGCTCTTTCAGCTCATTAGTTTGTATACAGATTTTTCTGGGGAAAAAAAAAAATCCACTAACATGATGCAATTATCTTCTAGTAAAAATTGAGGTGATGTTGTACATCCATCACACATAGGAGTTTCTGTTCACAAAGGTAATAACTCTTTTGGCATGCTTCTAAAACATGAAAACGATTTCCTCCCAGATCCAAATTTCATCTTCAACTTAAAATACTTACACTCATCGTTGTCTCTAAAGAATCTGTAAGAAATCCAGTTGCCTAAAGGCCTGAAAATGTTTTGGTGTACCTTTAACAAGTTATGTACCATGGGTAAAACCTGAGGAAAAATTAATGTAAATGTCTAAACTAATAATTAAATATTGGGGGAGGCAGGGAATAAAAGCATCTGAGCAAAAGTCCAACAGTGACAGAAAATTCATTTGGATGATCGTATTGTGGGATTTATGAAAGCTTTCAGGGCATTCTTTGGAAACAGTTTCAAGTCTGAATGCTGCTTTCCCTTGCTCCTTGACAGTAATTTTTAATGGAAGACTTTCATTGGCACTGATTTAGAGGATTTATTTTTAAACCGAAATAAACTTACATTTTAAGTTACTGCTTTAGCCCCAAGGCTAACTTGGCAATGTAATTTACTCTAGACCTCTCTACCAGTAGTTGTTTTCTTGAGTACCTTTGAAGAAGATTTGAGCTGGAAAGCTTTGCTGCTGTTTCTGTGTTATAGTCTGAGACAATGACTGCTGCTGGACCTGCCTCAGCTGAAGACCTGGGGAAAATTTCCTCTGCTGATGATGTTCCAGCAATCAGCTGAACCAAGGAGCTGCTCTGCTCTTGTAGATTTATCTCTGCCACAGGGCTTTACCCACCCAGCCTTGCTGCTCTGCCCAGGCAGCAGTCCCAGGGTAGCATCAGCTGAAAAATGCTTATGTGCACAGACAACTTAGATGGCAAACAGTAAGCTAAAGGCATCTGAGGATGTTAATAAAAATAAGTAATATTGATATCTATCAGTAATAGTAAAGAATGGCTAGTTCTTAACTGCAGGGGCAGGGATTTAGTTGAAATGCATACTTAAAAGGGAAACACAAACACTTGTTAACTTCTTGCTTTGAACCTGGGGTTTTTTGGCATCAGTTGATATCCTAAGTTGGAGACAAACATTTAGATTACTTCCTCTCATATTCTGGCATCTTCCATATCAATCTATAACCTGACAGTGATTGAAAGTTAGTCAATATAAAAAAAGTCAAAGTATTTCTTTTTGGTCTAATTTCATGTGGACGGGAATAGTCTATCTACGTGGCACTTGACATACCTGAATCTCAGCTTTCTTGATTGCAGAGGACAAAAGTGAATGTTAAAGGATCAAAACAAGCATTCTAATTATTATATTTGAAATAGAATCACTACACTATTTTTTTTTTACTGAGGTGGCAAAGAAAGCCAACTTAGCTTTTTTAAAAAATTAATTCTTTTGAGGTTTTACAACCTCTTGCTAGCACGTTGCAAGAAAGATTTGGAACCATAAGCCAAGACAAGATCCCCTTTCCAACTGGTCTGATCACTACTGTATTTATTAATAATTCAAAATACTTAGATGTTGAATATGGACTAATCCCTGTGAATTTGAACTTGAAAACCAGTTGGGTGCCCTTGTTTTGTTCTTGTGTTTTTCTTGTTCAATCTTTGGGGGTTTATTTCACTGATAGAAAGAAAACATGATCAATCCTATTAGACATCAGTAAATGTATTCTCCCATTGCCTATTCAGAATTCATCACAGCCTTCACCTCCAAATTGCTGTCTGGGAACTGGAGGTGGAAGCTAAGGCAGTGTATTGCAGGAAGTAGGAATAGTGATGGGAAAAATTGCAGCTCAAGGAAGAATAAACTTTTCTGATGTCAAATTTAGGTCTAGTATATCTATAGAAACTAAAGATTGATTAGAGGATGAAAATGATCCTTGGGGACAAAATATAATAAGCCATTAAACAAGTTTTTGTTAAACTATTAACATCAACTTTTGCATTTGTTCATGTGCAACCTTATTGTAAGGAAGGATTCCTTTGGGCCAATTAATTAAATAAAATTGTGCTTCAATGTAATCCCCTTTTTATCAAGTTCATTAATACCCAAAGTCCTTTTGACTCAGTATCTTATTTCTGGCAGAGACCAGCAATGGAGACTCAAGACAGAATGTAAGAACTCACACCATAACAATTCCCTCAGCTTCCATGTCTATTTCTATATCCTTCAATGGATTTTTAAACTGCTGTATCCCATATTTTGTTTGGTTTTTAGTTTTTTTAATATCCTTCAAGGAGTAGACTCTAGTCCAGACCTTACAAAATCTTTGCTGTTGCTGTTACCTAATTTGGTGAGGGAAAGCAAAGAACTAGCTTAAGTATTAAAGACTCAAAACCACAATTTAATTTCCTATTTTGTTCTCTTAAAATATTCCTAATGTTTAGCTGACTGTTTTTGACTACAGGTAGCCACTGAGCTGGTGCTTCCATAAGACAATCTGTTGTATAACAATGGAAGGAGTCACCTTGGAACCTCTGTATGTCTTGGTAAAAGGAGCATGTTTTTTCTTCACAACTGTATCCTAATTTTTATCAGCCATTTTGTTGCTCTTTGACTTGGTACTGTACCAGTCTTCCATGACATTCCAATTAGGAATTTTCCCCCATTAACTCTGGTAACCTCATTTCTTTGGATACTTCAAATAGTGTGGACGTTATCACATTTCTTCATGACCTTCCACTGCTCCCATCTCACAGCTATGAAAATGTCTTCCTGCTCATTACACTCTGTTTGGGGGGGCTGGGGTGGTAATATTTATTTTTACATTTTATTTAGGTATAAACCAGGTGAAGAGTTTCCCTCTTACCTCATGGCAGGAGATGTGATCTGGTGTCCTCTGCCCTTCATGTCCTTTGGTTTGCAGCTGCTGCCCACAGGTGTTGATGCTGCTGTTGCCTCTCAGATCAGGTGGTGGGGGTTGTGCTGCCAACCTGCAAGCCTGAACCTCACCCATGGCCGGGGCTGGGACATCACAAACAGTTCTGTGCTATATTAGTCTTAGTCCCCTCTTAAAGTTATTTAAGGAGCAGAAAATGGTATTTTTCGCTAAGTTTATGATTTTCAGCTTTCCTGTTTGCCCCAAGCCCCGTGCACCCCGAGGCTGTGGCCTGACCTGTGTGGGTCAGGCTGCCATCAGGTGGCTGCAGTCCATCTGCTCCAACAGGCTTTGCACAGGCAAGGTGTGAGCTGCACCTATTCTGGCAACACCTGCAGTTGGGCAGGGAAGGCAACAGCTGCCAGTAGAATCCAAATTAATCTGTTGCAAAGTACTGCTCACTGAATTAAACAAGGAATTGCTGGGAGAGAAAGCCATTATCTATTTGTATGGTCTGTTACCAGTAAAATTTTCAGTCTTAAGTTTCAGGTTTACTACCTTTACGTGTGAAAATGTTTTCAAGTGTAAGCCTGATGATGTGGTAAGAGAATCACAAAGGAATGCATATTTAAATATGAATATGTGAATGCAGCACTCTCAGTGATAGTGAAATTATACTGTAATCTCCCACTGAATGATAAGCATTTATAAGATTAAGAACTAAAGTACTGTTCGGTAAGGGTCAGGGTGAAAGGACTTAGCTGGTGTTATTGTGTTCTTTAAGTTGGACAGGAAATTAAAATGTTGTTAATTATTCTGAAAACAAAAAAAAAACTTTCAGAAAGCTTTTAAAATTTGCATATTATTATTCTCCAGAACTAGTTTAATTGACTCTTACTTCAGCTACTTTTAAATTCTTTTAAAGTGTTGTGTTCAAAACCAATGCTTTTAAGGTGCTTCTTTTCCTTTAGTAAGGAGTAGCTTTAAGAGAAAAAATAAAAACCTGAACTACATATTGAATTTTCCAGGCTGTGTTTCTGCACAGCAATCTTCTGGAAAAGTGCAATTTTTTTTTTTTTCCACTCAAGCATGCATTTGAGAGGAATGAGTAGATCAGATAAAGAGCAGAGATTCAATTCAACTCAACCTTGAGTCACTCTCTGACTCTGTCTCTTTAAAAATGGGGGGGAAAAAAACCCCAAGGTGGCAAAATCAATACAAACCAATAATAACTTCACATTTGTGGAAGCAACATGAATGGCTCTCCAAAATATTGAGACACATCCAAGTACATTTTAGCAGAGCTGATATTTATCAGAAGTCATTTGCCCTCAAGCAGATGCTCTCTTTCATTGTGCTCCTGTCACAAATGACTAAGATTTATGACAGACAATTACAGCATCTGCAGTTAGCAGCCTTATAATCAGCACCATTATTTAACGATTGGTGCAATAAACTGACTCCTGTTACTGTTTATCAGATATCAGTCAGTTCTGGCTATTTTCTTCAGCTCCCCAAATCACAGTATGGTGCAGCCACTGCCTTTTAATGGCTAGTCAGAAGCAGGCACATTTTCACGTTTTGTACAGACTGCCGAGGAAAAAGAAAAGGCAACCAATTACATGTATGTATGGTGCCCTCTCATTTGAGATGCCTGTGTATGTAACTATCTCTATACAGTCTAAAACCTCTTGGAAAAAAAAAATAACAGCTTTTACTATTTCAGATAAGAGCTCCTATTTAGGCTTCTGCATGGGGAAAAATGTCTTTTGTTTAAATATTCATGTTTTAAAGAGTGAATAAAATGTTGATATACTGTAGTAGTCATATTCTCTTGCAACATGAGAATATTTGAGAAAGGGATGACATCCATTCATTTTTAGTCTCCTGAATGTTAGGCAAATAAGGGAATTGTATTTTAAACTTAGTAATATTCTTATCAAAATTAAAAGCTTGAGAAATGTCTTAGTTAAACCTATTAATGAAATGTATATGATGTATTTTATAGGACTTCTCCTTGGTCTATGTTTTTTCCTGGAAACCTTGTGAGAGGGAGCTAATACATGTTTGAGCTGCAAGTCCAGCTGTAAAGTATATTAAGCCTTGCTTGTGTTCCAAAAGGAAAGATGTAATTTCAGTGCCACATTCTGGCATTACTTAGACCAGTGATCATCATGAGTCTTGTTCCCTTAAATAAATGCTGTTGTAAGCAAATGCTTTGTGTAACTGAGAGCAGACTCTGACCACTGTAGCCTGAACATTAAATTTCCAAAGATTTTTTTATTGCAATGCTTGCATCATGTCTGTGTTAGTTCATGTCAGAGTATAGAAGATTATGTCTCTTGATGTCTTCTTTTGTTTTAGCTGCTAAGTGAGACTGACTATCCCTAAAGTTTTCAAGGAAAAAATTGACTGTTTTAAGTGACTATGGAAAATAAGTTAGATCAGATATTGTTTGGGCCAGTAGAAAACACAGTGTAAGTAGTGATTTTTGTTCTTTGTGGAGATGAGTCATCTGGTCAACAAGCAGAATTTAAACAGAAGCTGCTTGACACAGATGTTTTCTGACATGTGAAGTACAGGTTTTTGAAGACCATGTTTGTTGGCTTGTTTATTAATAAACTGAGAACTCACAGGGCAGATTATATTTCTTGGCTCAACAAGTACCTAACCTGTTGTTCTTTTCTTGCTCTGGAATAACTGATCACATATATTCCAGTGAAAATTCAGAAGTTAAAAGCTTTTCCACACACCTTTGGTAAAAATGTAATATCTGCTGATATTTTCATAGATTTTCCACTGCATAAAAAAAAAAAAAAACCCACAACTTTTTTTTTTTTTAAAGTGTACACAGTTATAATCTTAGCAGTTCTTGAAATTTAGTGGGTTTATTTCAAGGTTCTTTTTTGTCTAGAGCAGTTAGTATTAAAATTTATTTCTTGCCTTTTCAGTAGGTCATAAATATATTTTTCTGTTGTAAGAATTTTAGATGAATTCTGCACTGATAAAGAGAGAGATGGAGTCTACTAAAACTGAGTGCATGAGACACAATTTCTTGTCCAGATTTACCCATGTAAGGCAGCAGTACACTTGAGAGGATTTGTCTTAAGAAAATAAATAAACCCAGGGAAAAACTGTAGAAAAGCTGACTTCTGAAAATCACACCTTGATTTGTATCTTTTTGGTTTTTAAGTCATTCATGAACATAGAATAACATCAGTGTGCAGTCACGGAGCAGTTTTCTTATGCTAATGAGTACCTGACAGGGACTAGATTGAGGCATCTGAATTAATTTTATTTTCAGCTGATGTTGATGTTAGATGATACTTAAGGTGATTAATGGTAGAGGATACCAATGGTAGGAGCTACTTAGTGATGGAATTAGACTAATATTCAAATCAACAGAGTTTAGTCTTCTAACTCTCAGATCCTTTTTTTTTTAACAATTTCTGAAGTACAGAACCATCATAGCTGTGCTTTGGATGTTGTCCACATGCAATGAATAAGAGATGCCTTAGATAAATTAAAGCCAGGTGCAAGACTTGGATACATATTTATACACTAAATTCATACTGATGGACTGACTGCCAGAAAAGAATATTTGGTAGCTGACAAGGAACTCTGGGGTGGGTGGTTAATAGGCTGTAATATTGCACTAAGTTCATGTAATGAACTAAACCCCTTCTTTCAGCTCAATTATAACAAGTTTGAGAGTTTGGCAGAGGTGGTTGGGGGACAGAGTAATGTAAACTATTTAAAATAGATGCTAAAACACTTTGGAAGTGAAATTTAGACTGTTGCTTTCAATTAAAATTAGAGGCCCTTGAATATCATCTATGTTATACTTGGTAGTAGGTATCCTTGGAGATATTTAGGACCTAGGCTGTGGGAAGAGCTCACTTGTTAACTCCACCTGATATTGCACATGCTTTAACTGGAAAAGACTGTCCTATATCATAACAGCTGCTGAACCCAACCAACTGCTGGTTAGTAATGAGTTGTAGTTTTAGAAAAAGATAAAATGACTGGTCATGTCAGAGCTTCAGGATGCTGTAGTGTGATTTAATCTTAAAACTTGGGAGACCTCCTGAGTAGTTTATTTCTATTTTTTTTCATTGAATAGAATATTAAATGTTTCTCTTTCTGTTGTCTCTTTTTCTTCAATTAATAAAAATTGTCAGAATCTTCATCTAACAAGTGAATCTGTTTGGAAACCTCTTGCTAGAGCAAACCACTGTCCTTGCTAAGGAGCAATCCAGGGTGAGAGGAAGAGGGACAGGAGAAAGTTCTTGTGCAACACCTGTGACTTTCATTGGGGGTTAATTCAAAGCAACCTCTGCTCTTTTGTTCATCAAGCAATGCCTTTGAAGATAATGTGCCTCTACTTATGATGTATCAAATAGATTGTGTCTGTTGTGGCAGTAGCTTATGCACCTTTTGTTCCTCCTCTAGTAGGCAAAAGTAATTCATTGTTAACCAAGAAATCCAGAGAACAATATGAAAATTAAAGCATTTGCAGTAGAAGTTTGTAAACTGGGAACAAAATTTTCCCCTTCTGCAAGGAGTTATTGTGAGATACTACACTACTGCTATCTCAAAATAGGGATTTCTCTGGGACAGAAATTAAATCGTAGGGCTGTATCCCTGGAAATATTTTCTTCCAAAAATATTTGAAATTAATGTTAAATAAGCAGTGAAACATGATCTCAAAGTGTAATGATGAGGCAAACATATCAGGAATAACCTTTGGATACATCAGCAGGCAAACAGTACTGGCATTAAGGACTGATTAATGCATATATTCCATGGTTCTTAGAAGGAATTTTACTGGAATGCTTTATACAGTTGTGTTGGTGGAGTTTTTGGGTTTTTTTACTTGGCTCATAATATGAAATTTTAAAAAGTCTCATCTTTTAATTTATCCTCTTACCTCCAAAAGTCAAGCTGTTACTGAGGATGTGATAAGCTACATTGGAGAAGGTTGCTGACACACAGGAGTTACTCTTGGTAAAGGATGAAGAACAGACACAGGCTATTGTTCTAACTCAGCTGAAACTTGGGCTATAATCCAAGTATACTTTCAAGAGTGATTTTTTTACCCCTAATTTCAGACTTTTCCTCAAAATAACTTTTGTACAAACAAAATCCTCATAATTCTGGATCTGTAAGATGTTCCTAATTCTGGAACTGCAGATTGAAAACTTCACTTTGTTTCATCCAAGAACTTGAACTGCTTGAGTTACAAAACTCTTCTGAGTAACTGGATAGTAAAACATGGCTACAATAGACAGTATTCACCTCCCTACAAGGTTTGCTCTTCCACAGAGGTAGAAAATGCCTGAGCTATTTCTGGGTAGATAAGGTATACAATCAATAAAATCTTGCAGCAGTAATGCTTGTGTGATTAGTTCATTCAGTAAGTCACAGAATTATGAATGCTTTGGAAGAAACATAATTTCAGTGTAGGACCAGTTTTCACAGGTTCTGCATTTTGTCCTAATAAAAGATCAAAAGTGGTTGTCCCTAATTCCTGGTCTCTATGTGCTCAATATATTCAATAACTACTGATTTTTGCTGGTGAACTGGTAAGACATGAAAATTGCCTTGGTCATCTTTCAGTGAAAAAAGGTGACAGATTCAATCAATCAGTCACTAGATCTCTTAAAATTAGAAAATCCTCCTTTTTCACAAGAGTAAGAACAGGAGAAACTGTTGTTCATTTCACTCAAATAACACTTCTCTCTTTACACCTTTGCCATCAGTATATGCTTTTCTGTCAAAACTTCTTGCTTTTTAATTTAATAAAATGCAAATGTGCATACTGTGGAAGATGAGAAAAGTTTCTTCTAGTGCAGAAGAGTGAGGACAGGACAGCAATGAGTAAAATGTGTCTGTGCTGTTTAGTATCCCTGTGTGTGAGTATTTGCAGCTTGGGAAAAGTACTGATGGTGGCATTATTATATTTTTTGATAAGTTTTCAAAAGAATCCAAAGTACTTTCGAATGGAAATATTTCTGCAACTGTCAGCCTAATATACTAGAGGGGCCATGGACATATGTTATCCAGGGAAAACCTGAGGAGATACACAGTTTCCTTCTCTCATAGTTACTGATTCATATTTATGAGTGAAATACTGTATCATTTCTTAAATATTGCTAGCATCTTGCTCTGTAGTGGCAGATTTGTTTCTGGACTCCACAGATTAGATCAAATCTAATTTTCACTGGATTTTAAGGTCACATTTTGAGATACAATTATTCACATAAGAATTGGATCTGGGTTCATAAAGAAATCAACCTGGAAAAATGTTGCTTCCAAGCTGGAGGCAGCACCTGCTGCACAACTATTTTATACTCCTGTCCCCACAAATGTTTCTGTCATTACAGTCCTGGGATGGCCAAGCCAGACCAGGCTCAGTGGACCTCAGTCTGGGGCCTTCTCACCCTTCCCCTTCCTTTTTTTTTATATTTTAATAATAAAGCCACATCTATGAACTTCTACTGGAGGTTTCACTGGAAATACAAATTGATGTAAAGGGCAGCTCATCCCTGGCGGGGGAAAGAAAAAGGATAAAAATAGATTATGAGTGGAGAGTAGGGAATGCTAAAGAAGTAGTGAAATGGTAGAATAAAATTGGTTTTGTTAAGATAAATATTGATGCTTACCTCTATCAGGTTTTTTTTTAGTACTAGAATACAATCCTTGTTTTAAAAGGATGCTCTTTTGTCAAATACCCAGGTCTGGAAAACATATCCTGGAAAAACCTGGTAGTATGGACATTTATTACTATAAGATAGATATAGAGCAAAAAACCCAAAGATAATTGAGTGTACTAATGAAAGAAGCCAAACAAATGAAAATAATACAAATTTTCAAGATCCTAGGGTTTTTTCTTAATTACATATATGATTGCAAGTAGAACAAGTGCTAAATTTCTCCTTCATATAATTAATTTAACTTGAATCACATAAAAAGTTGGCATGATATTTGACTTCTTGGTGTGAATAAACAGATCCCTATTGGAACAAGAGGCTCTTGGTATTTCTTGGAACCTATTTTTAACCCAAGTAATTTTTTTCAGATATAGCAGATTCACATAGTATCATATCACTGTGCTCATTCTTTTTCAGCATCTTCAATTCAGTGTCTGGCATCTGCCTTTGTGGGTCCTTGAGCAATTCAGAAGTAGTTTTGCCTTGTTCTAGGGAGCTCTTTGACATCTGTGGAATTGGCATGGCTGGGGTAGTTGGGTTTTTTTGAAGTCTGTGCAGTTGGGCATAATTTTACAGCCATGTGCATTTGTCTGTTCTTGATTTTGAAAGCTGTGACTGAGCGGGCAATTTTCACCATAATGCTTGAAAGGAATCAACAATTAAAATCATCATTTACCAGATCAAGTTGTTTTGTTTTATTTTCAGGAATGAGATTTTCCTGCTGACAGAATAAGCTGATTATAGTCTTTAAAAATGAAAATTTACAAATGGGTCTGTTTTAGAAGACTAAAACTTGCAGGCACATGAAAAGTGAAATCAGAATTTATTCCCTCTATGCTTAGAAAAAAATTCAGTCTAATTGGTGAGTATCAGTGCAAAAGAAAAATGTAGTAGTTATGCATTCAGTGTTGTAGCATTCCTTAGTTACAGTATTGTTGAATTAGTAATATAATGGCCAACATTATAGAGGTGAATTTGCACGATGTGTGGTACTAGGAGGAAAAACAGAATTATTTTAGGTTGGTTTTCAGTTGATTGCTTTGGGGTTTTGATGTTTGGGTTTTTTCCCCTGCATACATTGAAGCAGACTATTTAATAATAACAATGAAATAATAAAAAAAAAAAGAATGTGATTTTAATTTATTTTCTATGCTTTTATTATTTACTTAATGTTCTATGGTATGTTGTGGGACTTCTGTGTTAGTGCTATCCTATTTCTATAGGAACTAACATGAAATGTGTTTTGTTTATCATCTAGAGATGTTTATAAGGCTATTTTTAAAAGAATCTTTTTAGAGGGTTAGAGTTAATTGTGTGTACAATGTAGTGATCTGGCTCCCCCTAGTGTAGTGAAAAATCCCCCGAAGATTTAATCAAGTATTTAATGAATTAATAAAACTGGAAAATGTATTTTTGTAACACGTGTAAAATAACGAACTTTTTCCACTGGAAAAGCATCACTACAGTCTTTGGAAATGAACAAAATATCTCTTTTCTGAGTAATTTTTACAGCAGTTTTTGGGTGAAATGAGATGTGTCATGTTTCTAAAATAATTTTTTCAGAAATTTGTTGGTAGGAAATTAAGCTTCTGATACATTTCTTCACACATAGAATGTGTAACTGAGTTCTGGAAATGACTGCAGATTTGCCAACTTCCTGTCCTCTTGAGAGAAGATTTGTGTGAAACAGGAATGTTTAGAGCAGCTCTTACTAAAATGAAAGTGTTTGGTGAAATCCTCTTTCTTTTAGTGGCTGTTACACTCTATGCATCTAATGAAATCATAAACGGAAAATTATAGCTTCATTCCAGGGAATGTGAAGCCTTACTCCAACAGATGGCATCAAAACACCAGGCTGAGCTGTATGATTGCTGATTGTTAATTGCTTCTGTAAAACAATCCTTTTAAACAGAGTAATGCATTTTATCATACAGATTATAGTTCTACACGTTTTGGTTTTCAATATGTGTTAACATTTTCTCCTCCAGTGTAAGATTTAGTGTTTGCATAATTATCGGATTAAACAACAGTGACTCATTTTTATTTTTTTTTTAAGAAATGAGGACAAGATAGAGAACTATGAATCACAATTTCTGTTTATTCAGAAATGCTAAATTACTGTGCGAGTATGAACTTTTATTATGCACAAAACAAATGGAGCAAGATGCCCTGAAGTGCAAAAACAGTTACCTAGTCCAGCAATCTTCACCAGAGAAACTCCCCGTGACGTTAGTGGGAGCCTGGGCTGTGTAAGGAAAGCAGAGTGCAAAAAGATACTTTACAATATCCATTAATCATTATGAAATCAATACCCTTGATTATCAATTTGCATTGTTCTTGCACCGTAAGGGTTGGATATTTTACGCAAAGCTAAATGAACGGGGAAATTCTCTGAGGTGGCTTGGTTAGTCCACCAGTAACGATGTGGGGAATTACATGAGAGTTTGTTTCGTGGAGTTGTTCTCTTGTTTCTAATCTAGTCAGCCTGAGAGTGTTGCAGAATAGCAGGCTCATGTTTGAGGAGTCTGGAGGCTTGCACCTTGCTGGTGCTCTCTGCCCTCGAGCCGGGGAGAGTTGTGTGGTTCTGCTGGAGGATTTTATCCCCTTCACCAGGTGTGATCCAGGCTGGGGTGCTCTGTTTGCTCGTACAGGACTCTTGTGACCTCATCTGGGTGAGTGTTGCTTTTTCCCTCAGTGTAATGGACGTAGCTAGAAGGAGAAAAAAATCAGGCTTGGAAAATAAATTATGAAGTAGTTGTGCATACTTTCTGGACTTGTACTCCAGACTCTTTTGTTGCAATATTATGTTATTATATGTTCTACAATGCCTATTATATATAGAATGTGTAATTATATTAATGTCATAACTATATTGTAATCAGCATGCAGCTGGATGCTAAATGGAATATCAGGCCTGCAGTACCGTGCCATTAATTGGCCTTCATGACAACCTGTGACAAAAAGGGGCGTGTGATGATTGTGTCCTGCAATCTGCTTTAGCTCAGTGCATCAAGAAGGGCTGTGGTAGAAAAAAACACTCTTATGTCCAAGTGCTACTGGTTTATGTTTTTGTTTTGGGTGCAACAGAAGTGAAAAAGATTTTCCTCTTCTTGCGTGAAGTTGTCCATGGGCAGCCAATTTGTGATCTAATGGTTCTGGAAAGGTGGGAAAATGCAAATTTGTCCTTCATCCTTTGCTAGCACATCCTAATGGTCTTTGCACAGAACAGTAAATGGACAACAAGCAACTCCTGTGGAGTTTTAGTATCTTTAGCTTGTTTGAAGGTGTTTGTGACATCAGGAAATACTTGGATGTCTAAATGAGTAATATAAGTTGGCCTATCCTCAGTAGACTAAAGATAATTTGTCTGAACAGCTTAGGAACCAGCTGGTATGGAGAGCTGAGTGATACAAGTGTGCCAGGGATGTGGTTCAACCAACTCCTCGTTCCCTCTCTAGGTTACTCCTGAAATGGCACAGGAACTTGAAGCCACTTGAAGAGAGTCAATAAGCTGGAAGCAATAAATTTGTCTAGACCAATTTAGGAAGTCCTTTATCTCTTCCTGGAGTATGTTTGAGTACTCTACAAAAGCTTTTTCCATAATACTAGAAGAGAACAATAAAAAAGAGGCAATTCTTCAATGCACTCTTGTGGGAAAATATGTCTGTATTTTACCATAAGACTGCTACTGAGTAAACTGAGGCAAGGGTTACTGGCTTGGTTTTCAAGAGGGTTTAATTCCTACATATTTCATTGAAATGGGATTGGTAAGAGACAAAAAAGCAAAATGTATCTGTATGGCTGTGAGAATACAGCAGTCTCTAGTCTGAGTCTTGTGCTTTTATATTAGTGCCATAATTCATTTCTCTAAGAATTTTACTTGCAAACCTTTCATTCTACCATGTAATGCAGCATAAATCCTTGTAAAGGATTTGCTGCTTTCCAGGTAGTGTGGAATGGGCCACAATCAGCTTCATGCCAATGGAGGAGAGACTGGATTAGCCAGTGGAACAGTCCATTATGGAAGCTGTTATTTTTGGACTTGGCTGGTGCATTAATAAGGATGTTTGTGTATAGGGTTAAATGTCTGAATCTTTTATAATAAATCTGATTTTTGAAAGGTTGAAGAATGTGTAGATACTAAGCATTTCTAGTTAGGCCATATATAGTGGTGAAAGAATAAGAATTTTGCAGTCGAAACAAAAAACAGTGGGACTAAAAACAAAGCCAAATTAAGCTGCATCCTGCTTTCTCATTCTAAAGATGAAAAGCAATTTACTTATTCAGGCATGGAACCTGTTGTAGACTGACACTGACTGTGTTTATATCTTGCATATATATTCATTTGTAGAGCCATCTGTTGTCACATCCATAGTACCTGTCTGTACTGACCTGGTGGAGATATAGTTAAGCTGATGTTGGCTGAATTGTCAAAATTTAAAAAAAAAAATTAAAGAAACCAAATAACCCCACAAAGAAATTAATGACTTACCCTGGTGTTGCTTATGCTGGTAAAAGAGATGATAGCACAAGTGAAGACTCTTTTGTATTTTTTACACTTTTTTAAACAAATTAATTATTTCATATGTAAAATCACAAAACTGTCATATTAAACAAGGTGTTACTAAATAATTTTGGATGCTCATTCAAAGTGGAATAATCTATTAGCATTGCAGAAAGGATTCATAATTAACAAGGCTGTAGAGGTAGGCCTGCCTGCTGGGCTGTAAGGAATTGTGGAAATAGACTGTTCCACTGATTGTTACCAAAAGTGATTTTTCCCAAGAAATACAGTATAAAATCAGGACTGTGGAAAATATGTATTGAAACTAGATAATATTTATAAAAGCAGTGAGATTTATTCTTTTACTGACTGATTAATTCAGAGCAGGTCTTTTCTGTACATCATGTTCCTGTGTTATGTTCTATGCATTATATGCTGACAGTTTAAATCTGTCTTCAGTCTGGTGAGACGTCTCTAATTTAGGATCTTCAGTAAAATCTGTTTAATTTTGGTTTTGATGAAGCTGAGATCACTAAGAAATTGGAAGAAGGCAGAATGGAGGCTGAGATTTGGTGTGTGGGGGCCCTGGGAAGCTCCTTTTTCCTTCACTGAAGAAGTCCTTGTACACTTCATGATGTGACCAAGATGAATGGTCTTAGGAAATGAAAGACCAGCATTCTTTTATTATTATTAATAATAATAATGACAACAAATATATTCTACACTATTTTTTATTAAAGAGGTCTCCAGTGTTAGAAAGGGCTATGTTTCATTATGAAATTATTTTTAAGAAGTTACTTTTTTGTCTCTAATCTTTAGGGATTTGGGGGTTTCTTTTGTTTACTTTTTAAAAGCTGCCTTAATGAGGTTGTTTTATGGCATAATTTTCAGCTTTTCTTAAATAGTGTTAGCTAGACTATTCTTTTCCAATTTCCTATCTGTTAATGCAGCTTTTTTTTTTTTTCTTTTACCAAATTTTAACAGGACTCCATAGCACTGTTATTAGGATGTCACACACAAAAAAAATGCCAGTGATGTTTTGAGCGTGGGTTTTTCATTGTGTTTATTTTTAAATACATTTCATGAGGCTCCCTGGACAGAATCAAATAAATGAATCCTGCAAACATCTTCATTATGGTGTAGCTAGAAAAGAAAGGAAGCTGAATTAGGACTGTATTCTTAGCATAGTTCATAATAAGCGTTATCTTTATGACAAGCTTAAAGAACATAAATTGCTGAATCCCTAACAAAAAGCATTTGAAACAATTGGCTAATTAGGAAGAGGGGGAGAAAGAGCAGTATTTGTTTTCCTTTGCAGTCTGGATAAATAACGCTTAACATGAATACATAACTTATTTTGAATGATCTGTTGTGTCAGTATCTGGCACGTCTTTTTCAGTGACAACAATTAAGGATACGTGTAAATGGAAATGCAGCCTATCTGTCATTGTCCATTTCCTGGTAGTGAAGCATGCAGTCTGCCTCCCAGCAAGATCATTTTGCCAGGATGTGAGTGAGCTGGTCACAAAATGCATAGTTGATTATCTCATCGAAACACACTAATCCTGGCAAAGCTACCCACTATAGAAGACCCATTGTTTGTAATAGGTCAGTTGTTACATGGCTTTCAAACCTGACTTTGGATATACGTTTTATATATTTACTTACTGAAGCAAAATGATATGTCACAATGAAATCCAAACTTGAGAGAAGAAGATATATTAATCAGGATCTTGCTGGAAAATGCACTCTCTCCAGAAAGAGGAGCTGAGGCAGCCACGAACACTTTATTTGGCTCACTACAGGAACAACTGAAATTATTTGGTCCAGACTGTAGAAGTCTGACTGGAAGATCTTAACAATGTCTTTGAATATTTAATTGAAGGCAAAGTTCAGCCCAGAATGCATTTGAAGGACACTAAGAAACATCTGCTATATAGTAATAATGGAATCAGATGATAGAGAAAATATCACAATTAGGTGTTTCTTAAGCTGAAAAAGTAGCGTTAAAAATCTGACAGTTTATTCAGGGCTGATCTATTGGCAGAAAAATAGAGGTTTCTAGTGAAATGTTAAAAACTATATGCACATAATGACTGCTATGGTTTTTCTATCATAGGTTAAAAACATCCTGTATAAACCAAATAGCTTCAAAATTAATTCTAACTTAAAATTTAATGCTTTCCATGTAGCTCTTAGTGTATAAATGTGGAGGAAAAATATTTTTCAATTATAATATGAAAAAAATCAGCTATGAGTTAGAGAACATTGGAAGTAGCTGTTAAATTTTGGGTTCATTGTGAAGTAATTTTGTATTATCCTTCCAGTATTTTCTGGTATGTAATAGTTCTCTTCCAACGAGTCTTGGAAACTGTAAGAGTTACCTAACTAAATATATTTTATGTGTTTTCATAATTTAGCTTTGTGGTAACTAGAGAATACTTACAAACATCTTTCTGAAGAATATAGAAACATAAAAAGGTTAGATTATGTGAAAAATACATAGAGGCTGGAAGGGAAGAAACATGGCAAGAGAAAAAAGTTTTGTAGAGTTAAAACAATATTTTTTAGATTTGCATACTTTCACATACCAAAAATCAGAAATCTGTAGGGTTTGCCTGTTGTTCATCATGCTCCAATAATCCTCACAGGGAGAAGCCAACTTGCAGGTCACAGTGTGCTGCTTCTTTGAGGAGATGTGAGGTAATAACAAACCTCAACCTGACCAGGGAGTGTCAGTCCCAAATGGCCTCAGCTCACACACACATTTCATGAGCTTTCTCTGGAGGATCTTCCTCTGAGGCTTTGTCCAAGATCCTTCTCCCTCGTGGTTTATTCCAGGTGGCTCTGCTGTGCTATGCCAGCAGCCTCTGAAATCTTGCCTAGATTCTGAGTGGCCACACCCTACACAAGCCAATGAGAATTTCTAAAGTCTAAAAGCAAAGCTCATCCTCATCAATACACATCATGTCAAGGCCCTTCAGAGAAATTGGGACTAGACAGTAGCTGCTTCTTGGGAGAATATGTGCTTTTTAACCAGCACTTTTAGATCTCTTGAAACAGTAAGAAACCTGCAGTACACTCCATGAATATCTGGATGTCATCAGCCTCCAGGCTGCTGTCTGGCCTGAGTGGCACCTGTTTGTCCCCAGCATGGGAAAAAGTCCTGGTTGTCCAGGACAGCTCATGGTGGATGTAACTGTTGGGCACAGTTCTGCACAGGGGGCTGGAAATCCCAGCTCCAGGCTCACAAAGGGTGCCTTCACTGCCTGGCTTGTTTATGTATGCTCTGTTTTGAATAAGAACAGACTGATAAACATGCTTATTACTTTCATGGCATCTCCCTTCTCGAGGTCTCTCTGCACTTTATAAATTCAGATGAATAATCCTCACATTATAAATAACAAAGCAAGAAGCTGATTCCAGATGTCTTGATGCGAACCTCTTAGGGAGCTGTAGCTTGGTTTACTGTTGTGATGTGATGCTGCCTGTCCACATCTCCATGTCCCTTGACACTTGTTGGCTAAACTCAATCAGATTTAAAGCAGTGTTGCAGTATCAAATATGTGTATTCCTAGAAGTTTTGTAAAAGTTGGTGGCAGGGCAAGTATGTTTGGACTGATTTAAAAGCTGGACAGTTTGCAAGCTTTCACACACTGCCTTTTGGTCAGTAAGTGTCCAGCCAGTGGACATGCTCTGCCTTCTAGTTGTAGTCATGGCACATGCTCTTTTCTGCCTCCTGGGAATGCCCTTCAAGCGACTGAGGCAGCTCAGATTGCCATAATGGATGTGTCTATAAGCAAAATAAAAAATGAAATCTTGAGGAAGAAGAATAAGTTGCTCCACATGCAAGGAAACTACATAAATTACAGCATACGTGCTGAGGTGGTGCTGAATAAAATGTATGCTAAAATACCTGATATTTCCAGGAAAGCTGATATTCTACAATGTACTTCCAGTGTAATTGATGATGCCACTTTTCTACATACATAAGTTTTAATCAATGGAAGTGAAAAAATTTCTAGTTGAAGTCTATTTTTCAATAAACTAATTTTCAAGATGGATTAAGAAGGAAGAAACTTACTATTGTAGTAAACTATTTCTCCCTAGAGTGCCCCTAAAAAGTAAGATGCTATCTTGTAAATAGGAAACAGTTTTCTTCAGAATGTTTTCAGAGCAAAAATTTTAGAAGAAAAATTGTGTTTTCGTTTTTGCAATTTCATGCTGTCTGCATGTTGCTTCACATTTTTTAATCAGTTTTTTTTTTTTTTTTAATAAAATTACCAGTGGGGGAAAAAAAAAAGAAACCCCATATTCTTGCTCTTGCTGTCATGATAGAGACCATGAGGGCTTTATTAGGATGACCTGGAAAGTCAGAAGGAAATACATGGGAAGTAAAGAGAAGTATCTCATTAATGCTGTTGAAGCAATGAGATGGGCTTGAGCTATGAAGTTTACATGTGGATTTTCACAGAAGTACATGGGCCTGACTATTTTTGAAACGGGATACCTTCTGTGGTTTTCAGGGTATGTGCATTGATGATTTCATGTATCATATAGTATGATTTCAACTTCATGATGTTCAAGTGGTTTGATGAGAGTGGTTATGTATGTGATGAAATCTCTTCATCCCTGGTTATGTATGTGAAGAAATCTTTTCAAAAAGAAAACTCATTCAAAGGAAATTGTGGCTGTTATTCAGAACTGACATTTAGAACGGGTCAATCCACATCTCCCAATCCATCATGATTTTAAAGGAAGGCTTTTCATTATCTTCTCATGAGTTGTATAAATAAATTTTGGGGATATGTAAAGCTGTCTTTAAGATGAAGTTAACATAATTTAATTTGTCTGGGCAATTTAAATGAAAACTGAACCAATGTATTGAAAAACAGCTTTAAAATTAAAAATTAAAGTCTTGCATAGAGTGCAAAGGATACCATGACAACTTGAGGCTGTAAAATCAAGTAGTTTGAATTCTGGTACTTATTTGGGGTGTCACATATGGAAAAGTCCTACTGATCTTGATAGAAAAGTAAAAAGTAATTAAAAAAAATCAAATGATAGACAAATGTTCAAGGCTTATCGTACTTTATGGATATAGGACCATTTAAAGTCAATCTGTAATCATGACAAGATTTTTCTCACCTGTTTTTTTCAAATTGAAATATATTTTCAAATTGAAATATAAGAAGTTAGTAATGGTATAACATAGCAAGAGATTTGTCGTGCAAAATGAGAAAAGCAAACAGCAGTTTCTTTTTAATAATGCATATAGATTTGAATATAAAATTGTATTTTATTAGGTCATGCCTAATTTTCTTAATCTTGACTTTGAGTACTTCAGAAGGGAGACCTCCCAACAACTATAGGTACCACATTTTTCATGTGACCAGACAAAAGATGGTTTCAGTGGGAGCTGCATTAGGCCAGCAGAAGTGTCCTGGCAGGTATTTTTTCCTCCAGGTTGGAAGTCTGTTACATAATACCAATTCCTGTGTATGAACAGTCTCAGCATTAATCAGTGGTACAGGACTGTGTTCCTCAGGCTGTTGTTCTTCATACAGGGTTACAGTAGTCACTTTAGATAATGTAATATACTGTGTAAATGCAACAAAATATTACTGTACAAGCAAAGACTCATAAGCATGAGAACTCTGACAGTAACAGCATTTTACTCTTTGCTAATAGAAAAGATTGTGGTTTTGCAGACTTCCCCTAGAGCAGAAGCATTCTGAGTTCCCTGGGTTGCTATTATGCAATGTGATGCATTTTCCAGTTAAGTTTGTGATTAAAGATGTCAAAAAGTATGTGTAGATAAGCAAACTATTTTTGACAGGTAAGTTGATTCCTGTTTTCCTGATTATGGAATGTCTGCTGATTCTAAAATGTATCTGGAAAGACTGGCAGAACCCAAATTAGCTAAAGGAGAATGTAAATAATGTTGATTTCTGAAGAAGGTCCTTCTCACCCCCTACAGTTTGGTATGTTGTTCTTTAAAATCTGAGTCATAACATCATTTAGGTTGGAGCAACTCTTTCATGAAGGTTGTTCTTAGTATGAAATTCTTTCTAGGAAAAAGACTTTCTGACCAGCTGGCATCACAAAACCTGTTTCAGACTAAGTATTGGAGCTCTCCACCTTTTTCTGCATTTTCCTGTCATCTGTGTAATAGTCGGTTATGATTTGTTGAGGGGTGTTATAAAAGCAGTTCTTTTCTCTTTAATTGATATCGAGTTCAGTTCACTAATTAATGAAAATAGAATGTCTTTTGATAAAATGCGATTTGAAGTAAATTCAGGAAAACAGATTTATATGTTTTATAGTCCTGTAGGGAAAGGAACAGAACTGTGTTCACATCCAGTATCCTAAAGCCTTTATCCTGATAGTTTCAGTGATATTCTGTCTTCATGACTTTGCAGCCAATGTAATAGTTGGATCCTAAAGATCAGGAGTAAATTTGTCAAGGCAAAAGTTTGGCAGATCGTCCTCTTCTGGAGCAGAAGTTTCTGATTTGTCATTGATTCACTGTACCTATAGCCCTCATACTAGGATGCAATGTTCTGCTGCAGAAATTAATGTCTGGAATTTCTGGATGTGAGATCTGTATATGAAGAAATGTTTCTATTTGCCTTTTTTTTTTTTCACTTCACCTCTTCACCGTGTGAGGCATATTGTTGTTAGAATGACAATTCTGCGTCTCTTTCTGGGAATTGTTAGGGCTAAACCACAGCATGTGCATTTAGGGTCACGTTGTTGTACAGTAGCTTTTATGGGAGATCAATGAGGCTAAAAGCTATTCCTATGAGAAACATTATCTACTTTGCTGCTTATGCTGGATGTAAGACACCAGCTTGTTCTGGCTGCTGCAGCAGCACCAGTAAATGCTTTCTGGCTGTCTGCTGCTTGAACATCTGGTCTAACCTGTGAATTACACTGCTTGGCCAAGCTCTGTGTTATCTAACCCCTGGGGCACTAATTCCCCATGTGTCTCCCGAGGAAGATGATGTGTTTCATGAGCCCAGGGGCAGTGGCAGTACATCTCTGCAGTAATGAGAAAAGGCAGGTTGGTGAGCAGTGCTTTTCCAGCTGCTCTGGAGCAACAGGAAGGATCTGTGGAAAGCAGTCCATGCACATGGACTGGAGCTGTGAAACCTTAAATTGGATGGAAAGAAATGGCAGTTATGCTATTGAAGCTGCAATATGTTTCTTGTTCTACTAAATAGTGTTATTGCTGTTAACTGTACACTGAGTGCATGGTAAGTGTATACTGCCTATGGTAGTTGGTGGGGATTACTGATAGCCTGAAAGGAGAAGAGAATTTTTTTTGAAAAGTTCAAACCTATTTTATCAGCAAGCTGCTTTTGAAAGATTCAGAAGGCTTGGTGACTTCTTCAGAAGGGTTCGAGTTGATGATGCAGGATATACCAAAATCATAGGTAGAAGCCTCATATATGATATCAACTAACTAATAACAGCTCAGAGCTCAGATTTGAATAGAAATTACTTGTGTTTAGAGTATGGGTAAAAATGAGATAGAAATTCTATTGTACTCTGCTGATGAGGGAGAGGAAAAAAACACAGATATGCCGAGGTGCAAAGAAAGGGGAGACTGAGACTTGCCTGGGGCTTCCTCCAGTAACCCAAGTTAAAAGCCTTTCACAGAGATGAAACCCACCATGCACAAAGGTACCTATGGAAAGCTGGGGAAGAGACTTAATGTGCTCATGTCAGTTGTCTGCCAGCCTGAGTTTCTGTCTGACTAGAACTGTACAGACACAAAAAGAGAATATTGGTACCTTTTATGGCAGCAATGATCTTGCAGTGGCATTGATAGCAAATGTTCCAGCAATGTGCTGTTAATCCAGCATTTCTGTTGTTCAGGCTCGTGTTCCAGGTCAAAGTTCTCAAGAGCCTGATTTCACTGTTATTTGGCATTAAACTTCTTTTACATCTGCTTTTCTACATAATCAAATAGCTGGGTATGTATGCTGTAAATTAAGAAATCCTTCAAAATCTCTGGGTGCCTGCATTTGTATCAGTGTGTGTATATCAGGGACTATTTAATGGGTCTATAATTGAATCTAAGTAGTAAGAGACTTTTAAAAAATATTGCTTAGTGCTTCTATACTAATGGGATAAATGTCATATTTTAACTATTGCTCTGTATCAAATCTATTATGCACAGTATTCAATAATTCCCCAAATCTTGATTTACCCAATTGAAAGTGACCCTGGGCATAAATTCTAAGCAGAGGATGGCTCTGGTTCCTTGATCTTTGGCTCTCTTTTGTTGAAACAGAACACGGTGTCTTAAATCAGCAGAATAATTTAGGAATGGTAGATACTGAAACAACTAATTTTTCTTTCCTGTAATCTGCATAGACTTCAAAATGCCTACAAAGCACAAAGTGCCAGTTCATATAATTTGTTGGCAAGGATAAAAAGAAGAAAGGAAATGATTTCCTAAGCGTGTGAATCAGCCCAGCTTTAACAGATATTTTTCTGTCATGTGCAGCCTGAGGGCTTATGCCTATCTGAGCTTTATTTGACAATTACCACTTGCCAGCATAATTAAATGATAATTTATAAATACTGAGAGAGCATTATGGGGAAGAGCAAATAGGTGCTTATCAGGACATTGAATAAACTTGATCTGACTCACTGGCAATTTTCATCTCTTATCTAGGTTGTTAACTGGTCTCTTTTTTTCTTTTTTTTCCCTGTTTTGTTTTGTTTAGGTTTGATAGCTGTTAGATTGATTGTATCTACCTGCCTATATTTTTTTTTTCATATGCCTGGCATTATTTTTTTCTCCTGCTGCTTTTGCCATCAATATTTTGTAAAACAGCAAATAGTAAAGTGCATGTCATAGATATGTGTGCTAGTGTGAGAATGAAAAAAAAATCTGCAAAATACATATTTATTTTTTTTAGCGTTTTCATGATGTTCCTGATGTAAATCTCCTACTGTTTATTTATTTGTGCATGTGTGATGACTTTTGAGTTAAAGGAAGACTCTAATATTGCAGTGAGTGGTGGATGATAGTCAGCTGTGGGAAAAGCTTCTCTGTGGCCCCTCTTAAATAAAAATTATACTAGATAGGCCTCACTAAAATTCTGTTTCTCTCATGCTGGATCTAAAAAAAAAAAAAAAGAAAAGAAAATATTTTTACAGGTTTGAGGTCCTTTGTGCCATCAGTGTTTTATTTTGAGGTC
The DNA here is from genome assembly GCA_013389925.1 of Aegithalos caudatus. Classification (NCBI taxonomy): domain Eukaryota; kingdom Metazoa; phylum Chordata; class Aves; order Passeriformes; family Aegithalidae; genus Aegithalos; species Aegithalos caudatus. The sequence continues at coordinate 45,790 of WEIU01022324.1, forward strand.
CTTGAGCCCTTATAAAGAATGATGCCATCTCACACAGAACTGTGTTGGAATATGGGTAGAAACACAGATTGGTGCTGGGCAATCTAGATAAGGAAGTGCAAGAAAAATCCTCTATTTGAATGGAAACAAATCAGTTGAATGGCAAAAAATTGAATTTCCACGCCTTTTGAAAAGCATGTACAAGGAAGAGAAGGGGGTGGGGAAAGCAAGACACATTAGTGGGTCACCAGGAGATTGAGTTTTTCAGCCATCATGAAATTAAATAATTTCAGGAACTTCTGATTGGAGTTACAGTCATTTAAGTGAACAGTTAAGCTGCCCTTGTACCAGAGAATGAAAAAATAAAGGGCTTCTGTGTTTAAGGTTGTCAATTTCTTAAATTATTCAGCATTTACTGCTTATAAATAGTAATTATTTGCTTTTTCCCCTCCAGAGCTGAAAATTATCTTTCATATTCAAATATTTAAATATACTGTGCTGTGGTTGGGTCACAAAAATTCCTAATGTCAGAACAGATTTTTGTACGAGGAATAATTTGAAAGTGGGGGATTAGTTTCCACCTTTTGAAACACAGTGCTTTCTGTAATCTTCAAACATTATTTAGGATAATGGAAGCCATCATCCTAGTTCTCAAATGTTAGCACTTCCATTAGAATTTGCTGCTACCTCTTATTTTTTTTATATTAAAATACAAGGCTTAAAAGGTATTATCTTACTAAAGGAGGGCAATTGTAGAGATGATTTGATTGAATAAAGGAAAAAGCTGTACAGGCCTTTTAAGATCAAGGATGTATTGATGGAAAGCTATCATTAGAGACAATTAATGTTCTCCAAGGGAAGAAATTGATTATGGACAGAGATGGACCCTAAGGAGCAGATATGTCTTAATGCTCCAGGGCCTTAAGGATTATACATTCCATTCACAGCATCTGTATTTTAACCCTTTATGTGGGCTGGACTAGGAGCTGACACTTAAGCAAACTCTGAGTTTAATAGGAGGAATCTGTGTGTTTTGTGCCTGGCTGACACAGCTATTCCTTTAAGGGGTGTTTTTGTTTTGGTTTTTTTGGTATTATTTTGCCTAAGAAAGTCTCAGACTTCATATATGCAGTTTGTAAGCTTGGATCATTTTAAGCTGGAGGAACCCAGTCCTGGTGTAGAAGGAAACTAGGCATGAAGTAAAAATTTTCAACATTACAGTGCTATGGAAAAAATGTATTCTACGACAGAAGTTTTTTGTGGTTTGTTTTTTTTGTTTGTTTGTTTTTTTACTGTCTGAGGGTAATTTTAAAAAGAATTTTTATTAACTCTTTAAAAAAATGTTGTTTAAAGTGTTGTCCAATATGGACTTGAGTTAGAGCTCTAAGTCTGGATTTAGATACTCAGTATTGCCATTCTGAGTGTGAGGAAAAATACTGATCAAGCAGCCCCAGAACTGCTCCTTTGAGTTGCAGAGCCAATTCACAGATGGGCTGTTTTATCATGTTGGTTTTCTTTGGCTTACTTTTCAATGAAGGCAAGTATTTGGCATATTTGCTCAGGTTTGTTTTTTAACTGGCTAAAATACGGATGCCTAGAACTGAGCAGTGCAGTATTTTCCCAGCACCTCTGAAAGCTCAGCCCAATTGCAGCATATTGCAGCAGTTCTGTGCCAAAATAAATCCTGCCACATCTTCTCCTCTTCAGCAGAGCTCAGGGCATTTGTGCCTTCCCTTCCTGGACAGGCAAATTCCTGCCTGTGCTGTTCCACGCTCCAGCAGGCACGTGGGGAGAGGAAGTAACCATGGTTTGTCTTCAATGCTGCTGCAAACTCATTGGCCTTCCCTTCAGATTTTTTTTTTTGTTGTTGTTGTTATCCTCAAGTAGAGAAGTCTAATCTTATCATAAGGTTGAAATTTTGCAGTGAAAGCAAGGGAATGTTTTTTACATCTTAATGTTTCGAACTTGGCTAGAAGTGAAGTAACATGGCTAAAACCTGCTGCATCATATTTGTAACAGGGGCTGAGAAATTACATTTTTCTATAGCTTTGATTTTTTTAAATAACATGTTTTTGTTTTTAGTACTTTAATCATTCATAAAATAGTGTTATTTGCTTTTAATGTATTCTATCGCATCTCTAATTGATATGCTGTTAATCTGATTTATTTCTTAGAGAGATTTCTGTTTGATTTTATGATATAACTATTTCAGCTGATCAAAGTAAATCTGGCATATTGTACTGCACATTAATACTATAAAAGTGACTTGATACGTTGTACTGAAATATACCTTTCCCCCCGAAAATATATTGGTATGTTGTTAGTGTGCTGCCCTAAAGAGCAGTGAATAGGATTCAATGAATAATAGCGTGATACCTTTAACAGCCAAAAATAATGATACTGTAATTAACAGGGCAAGTCTAACTCTTATTCAGATAAATAGGTGAGTCCTATTGTATGACAGAATGTACAGGAAACGCTCCTTTGGAGACCAAGTAAAACACGCTTGGCAGGGCTAAGGAGATTAAAATAAGAGAGAAATAAACAAAAAGAGAGCTCAGAAATACAAGTGACGAGACCCGGGGAAAAAGGGTGATTCCGGAGAGAAACAATGCTTATTCTGGATGCTGATATTTTCAAAAATTGTTTGCTATCATATTTGAATAACTACTATGTGGAAGATGGAATCCTTTCTCTCCTCCTTCTACCCCCATGCTTTTCTTTCTGTGCATCATTAGGGCAATAGCCAAATCAGGAGACAGAGAGAGAATCAAGATGTAAGTGAATGTTAAATACACTGGGCAGAATCAGCTTTCACCTGTTTTGTTTTATTTTTTTTTCTGCCCCAAGCTGTGAGAACCCTTTAATTACAAGGTTAAAAAAAACCCCACACATTTAAGACTGGTAACATATGTTGTTGTCAGCATGTATTTAGCACCTGCAGAAATGAACACAGAAAATGTGACAGCCCATAGGTAGAACACCCACTGCGCTGGCTGGGTGACTGTCAACAAATTTTACTTCGTTAATTTTTTTCTTATTTTCAAAATATCCAAGGAAAAAAGCTTAATAACACAGGTGTTCTGAGCACCATAGGAGGATGTAATGGGAAAGAGGCAGTAACCCTTTTTAATGAATGTCTTTGGTCACACTAATAGGACTGAAAAACATTGCCTTTTTGTTATTACAAATTAAAATCACAAGGTCAAATCCTACAAACATTTATTAGTAAAATTTTCAGGCATCTTGCCACTGTGGCCCTGCTTATATTTGTTTCCCTCTGCATATCTTTCAAGCCCCTTTTCCTCTTTGTTTCTATTTCTCACTTTAATCTTCTTGCACAATCCAAGCACATTATTGAGATTACGCAGTGAGGAGGCAAGCACTGGGGTGAGGCTTTGTGGGATCGGGTCCCTGGTGATTGTGATTCTGTTGCTTCTCCAGAGAAGTGCAGCCCCTGCAAGGGACATGGATGTTTCTCCTGTGTGGATTTGCCAGCAGGTGTTGCTGTGTAACTTGTCACCCACCCTGCTCAGATGGTGAAAGCTCAGTCTCCCAAGATATGATGCCAACTGTCCTGTAACCTCTTGGATGATTCCTCTAATGAAGTCCCTCAAATATAAACTATAGATGTGTTGGAGAAAAAAAATGTAGACTTGTTTGAAGTTTAATTTTTCATTAATCCACAGAACTGTGGTATCTTTATTCAGGCTGAAATTGAACATGTTTTTACTGGAGGGGAAGTAATAAAAAGAATTGTTGAAATAATGTTGGGCAGCATCTGTTTTAATGATATTTCTAATGATAATTGGTTTTATATGTATTACAGCAACATTGAGAGATCCTGGTCTCTCCACTGATTTGATGCCCTTTCTATTAGATATCTATATCTGGATAGGGAACAAGGATCTCCAGTGCAAATGCTTGCAGTTCAGGATGTAAACTTGCACCAAGTCAAATGGACACATCTTTTCTTAGAAGTACTGGGATGAACTGGATGGTATCAAAAAATTACCTTTGAAAAGATCTTCAATTGCACAATTCCTGTGCAAACAGCTGTGTAACCTGTGTGTTCTACCTAAGCTTTGTGTCAGCAGGACCATCTGTCCAGCACGGCTTGTTCAGCCTTCCTGCCTGATCCCTGCCTGGACTGCCAAAAGGCAATTTGCTTGTATTCACTTTTGGTGTTCATTTTTGGTGGATATTTGTCCACTTGACTGAGACTGAGAACATCAATTTAGGTTGTCAAGCTATCACTATAATTTCTTGGGTTTTAGTTTCTGTTTGGTCAGTTACTATTTAAAAATAAACAAAAAAAAGATACTGTTTCTGTGACTCTGCTTAGGGGTGTTCTGCCAGTATCTGTTTTGGTGATGTTTGGTTTTGATTTACTAAAATGTCTTGCACTCTCCAATGGTGCAGACATGGGAAAATATATAGTTATTATCTATAGTTAGAGGCAAAGAAAAAACTTTTCCTCCTTTGTGTAGGAGGTGGAGTTGTAGCCTGCAGGTGTCTCTTGAATGTGGTGCTTTTCAAGAGAGCCAAGGGTTTTCCTTTCCCCTTCAGCGTTTTCCCTGGACTTTGGTGCTAGCACATCTCAGTCCTAATGGATATGTGAGCCCTACTTACTCTTGAGACTCAGTCTGGTACTTGGTGTGTTTCTGAAAGATCTTGGAAGCAGCTGGAGTCTCCTCAGGGTCTCCTGCGAAGGAAGCTCTGAGCTGTGTGCTGCCTGAAGGGAGCCTGTAAGTGGCACAAGGAAGGTGAGGCTGTGACCTCCAGATTGGAAGCTGGGATGCCAGCAGCTGATGGGAATGTGCTGTCTCTGAGACCAAACTCAGCCAGACAGCAGTGAGAAAACCTTTTGATGTTTCATTTGATGAGTTGTCCAACTGTTCCATGCAAGCCCTAGGTGAGAGACAGAATTGAAGTTTTGTCAGCTTTTCTCTTTTTTCACTTTCTCAGGCCAGTTCTTCATATTTAATTCCAAGTGTATATCCTTCTTAAAGAAGTTAATTGCTTTGGAGAATGACTTCCAGCTGGAAAGATAAATTGGACTTTTTTTTTCTCTCCTTCCTATGTCACCAGTATATATTGTAGTGTAATGTACCAAATTTAGGAAAAAAAAGCAGCTTTGGCAAATCTGATGCTCCAGGGTTATTCTACGAAAAAAGTAAAGACTCAACATTCTGAATTAAACTTAAAGTGTTGAAAAAACACTGCAGCAGTGAATCCATAAAAGCTGTGTGTTGTTTATTGGTGTTGAGCTAAGTAAGTTAATATTTGGGTAATACAAAGCTAATGTATAAGGTGTTACTTTAAAGAGAAACTTTAAAGAGCAACTTCATAGAAGCTTTTTGCTGTGGTGTTAATTGTGACTCCAGTCTGACTCATACCTATTCAGGAAGTGCAGAAAACATTACTAATGAATATGGAATACATAAGGTCATATTTCATATATTCAAAATAGTCTGTGACTGCCTGGATTGTGTTGTTACCACAGAAGGAGACAGGACGGCTGAAGCTGCCCGAGGGGCGGCAGCACTCCTCAAACCAGAGATGTGACAGCTTAAACTCTATAAAAACAAAAATGTATTTAACAAGCAATGGAAAACATAATGAACAAAACCTGTCCCTGCCCTTGGGAGCAGCAGCAGGAGGAACCAGGGGCTGTGCCTGGGAGAGGCTGGCGTGGCTCGGACAGCGCCGGGAAAAGCGCGTTTGGCACCATCAGAGCCGAGGTCAGGCACGGCTCTGCCGGGCTCCCAGAGGGGCTATCAGTGCAAGGAGGAGCTGTTTGCAGCAATCGTGGCAGCCCTGACAGAATGTTCCAAGCCATCTGCTCGAGGGGATGGCGTTAACTCCATCAAATCCTCGTGGTTTAAGAACGCTGATCTCCGGACCCAGGAGGATTGGTGACAGGGAGCCCTTGCCAGGCCTGCGTTAGGCTGCCTTCATCTCATCACCAAATACACTAATGCCCCCTAGACAAGATGCTAAATATGTGTGAAATTAGAGAAGTGGAATTATGGAATAGAGGAATAAAACACAGAAATTTTCCCACTTAGTGTTGGTGGGGGTTTTTAGTTAATATATGGCTGTTTTCTTCATCGTGCAAATATAATTTTGGAGAAATTGATCATTCACTACAGAGATGAAGAAAGCACTATTACCTCTCCTGAGAAGTGACTGAAATATATACAGGCCTTTTAGTAACCCTGTTGCATCTGAGTTTAGGATAAGTTACTGGATTTGGGAAAACTGTCTCATTTTTAGCAAATACTGAGCTGGTTAGCAGCTTTACGCAGAATATGCTAATAGTTTTAACAGCATATTAAGAAAGAGCTGATATTTTGCCCTGGGTGTTAAGGGCACAGAACATTACCTTGAAAATGAAAGAAATGAATTGGTGCAAGGTTTCAGGAGATATGCAAAGTATTTTAATCATTCTAGAGAAGGGATCTTGCATACAGAGTTACTCCCAAGGATTAGGGTTAGACTAGTGATACTAACGTGCCTTGACTTCTTGTGTTGCCAGTGAGGAAGGGGGTGAGAGTCTCCCCCAGGACGTCTCTAGAAGAGCACAACTTGTGCCTTTTCCCGCAGCAAGTGTGTGTAGGAGATCAGCCTTTGTGAATACCTTCCTCTTATGCGTGTGAGTCATCCCCCTGACATCTCTTGAAGTATCCTGTCATCCTTGTAGTATTGGGAGGCACAGACTGTGTTTGGTTTACATGGCAAGCATTGAGAGGGGGTGCAGCCCTTGGGGGAAGAGGTCAGGAGCTGCCCCCAGCTCCAGCTGACTTCAGAATGGCCTCACTGCAGGTCAGAGTCCACCTGGGCCACTGGGGATGCTTCTGTGAAAACACATGTGAGAACAAACTTCCCAACAGCCAAGAGAGAGGAGCACAGGCAGCTGAAATTAACCCCTGGATGTAGCACATTTCTGAACATGGTGGGTCAGAACATGGTCCTGCCCCACACAGCCCAGCATCATGTGCCCACTGGCACTCAGAAGCATATAGAAAAACAATGTATGCCATAGGTGAGGTATATGTGACTTTTTCCATGATAGTCACCTTTGAGTAACAAAGGGATTCAGGCAGTGTATCCTGTTGTATTTAATAGCAGACACCTCTCAGGATTGCATCAAGCCACTTTTCCCTTTTGAAAATCAGATCTTATTTGTGGAGATCAGTTGTACAATTTGATTCGTTAGACTGATAACATACATTTTTTGCTGCCTGATATTTTTGTAAAAAGCACATTCGCTTTTTTGTTCTGTGAGAAACAGTGACTAATAGAAGCCTCCTCTCTAAGCTTCGTGACCATAGTGATCTCAGTGAGGCCAAGATACCACATTCTAGAAACTTGCTACTCTTCATTTTAGCAGTTCCTTCAAAAATTCCTACTTCCAACACTGCTTCTGACTTTAAGCAGAAAAGCTGATAATACTGTGCTTGGTATTGGCATAACAGACATGTCTTCCAGAGGCAGTAGTTTCTCTTTATAGGATCTGATTACTGGAAAACAGAGTTCTTGTTCTCATTTGTTTGTTTTTCTGAGAATGTAATTTTTCCATTCATAGGTTTCTCCACTACTGATAGAATTAGAAATTTGAAATGGCTACTGGTTTCTTGCTGAATGACTACTGAAAATATTTTGGAGAGTTTCAAAACTATTTTAGCTTCATTTCCATTAATTTTCTAAGAACTTGCCCTAAGGTATAGCTCTATGGCAGCTGCAGAGTTTCAGGTTTGAAGGTGAACAGTCCAAGTACCAGGAAATGTCCAAATTCATGTAGTGATGGATGTGAGGGAGAAGCTTTACCATTTGTCTCAAATGCTCTTTGTGTGCCACAATGCCTTTGTAGTTATTTGGTATCTTGAAAGCTATTCTAGTAATTCTGAACTCTGTGGGATATTTCAGAGTACAGAATGCAAAAAAAGAGGGATATGCAAAATTAAATAAATAACTAAAATTTTCTCCTTGGTCCCACTGTAGGTTCCTTTGGGGTTTAAGTCTCTGAGACTTGTGAGTTGTGTTTATCATAACCTGGTATAAAACTAAGAAAATATTGCTGTTCTCTCTTTCCCATTCTTGTGAGAATGGTTAACCTAAAATGTTCTATCATTACTGGAGGACATGGGCTGTATGTAGCAAGCCTTTTATCTTAGAGACAAGGGTAGGGGAGGTGCTGAACCTAGGAAAAAAAACAGATGAACCTGTGGGTTGTACTATCTGAATTCAGTGATACTGATGTGCTAAACATCTCTTATGGCGTGCAAGTTGTCATTCCAGCATGTTGCGATCGAGTATGTCAGAATAAGCCTTGTTATTATCTTTGAACATGGGTTTTTTTCCTGATCTGAAGAAAAAACGCAATAGTGACAAGTAGGAAATTCAGTGTAATTTTTGTGGTGTTTTTTTGGTTTTGTTTTTTGTTTTCTTTTTTTTGAGAAGACATTAAAAGAGAGGGAAATTTGTGTATTTTAGTGAGGGAAGTGCTTGAGGGCTTTGGCTTGTCCCTTTAGTGCATCTCATCTCCTGCCCTTGTGTCAGTGAATGCACTCCATTGTAGCTCATTTTTTCAGATGCTTCAATGAGCACACACATCGTGTTTCATCTCCTGTGACTGCTTCTCTGAGTTCCCTCAGTGTGGCTCTTGTGTTCATCTTCCATCCTGCTCTGCCCAGCCCTTCAGCTCAGTAATGTACAGAGGAAGGGATCCTCACAGTTATCAGTGACACTTCTTCAGTGAAATATTTAATATTTGCACTTGTTAATTGTGGTTTCATTTTGCTTTTATATTAAAGGCAAATGTAGGTGTTTTTCTGCTGTCCAGTTGAGCACCCTACCCATTCAACTTAAATTGCACACTCTCCTCACCTCGGTGAGAAAATTAGAAAAACTTAAAACTAGAAATACTTAGGCTGGAGGCAATCTTTTTAGGTTTTGCTATCTTTTCAAAAAGTTTTTTATGGAAATATATACAATGAAAAGAGCAATTACATGCACAGCATGCCAAGTAACAGCTATTACAGATGTAGACAGTTGAGACAGTACTTGAAAGAATTCTGGTAGTAAGTGGTGTTCTGAAATATACATAATTGTCTTTTGCTGTTTTGTTTTTTATATTAAATATTGTCTGGTATAGTAAAATGTGTACCAGTTAACAGTGCTGCTTACAGATTAGTGAACACTTGGATTACTTTTCATTGAATGTCAGCTTTGAATTTATTTCTATGCTTTTCATGTTAACAAATAAATTTTCCTTGCTCAATTCCTTGAAAAAAAAAAATGGATTTTTTTAAAAAAGTAGATGTCTACTTGAAAGCTCATTAGATGTTCACATTGAAGGCTTCTATGTGGAGGGAACAAGGACAAATTGACCATTAAAATCACTTATTTTTCAAATTTTAGACATAAAAATTAGAATAAAAGTTTTTTTATGAAAATTGTGTTGCAGCGGAGTCAGAAGTCATCAAAACATTAAAGGAAGTGATCACTTGGCATTGTTTTTTCTAATGATACAAATGTTATTATCTGACTGAAATATGTTTGAAGAAGTTATTCAGTGAAGTTGTGCATTAAAAATACTCTTAGTTACCTTATATTTATAAATTTTACATGTATTTTGTATTTTAATGACATGAAATGTTAAACTTAATGCCCTTTTTGCTTTATCATCCTAATTTCTGCTGTTTGTCAAACTCGTAGTGAAAATATGCAAATAATTGTATTGTATAGAGATCCTGCTTTCATATCCCATTTCATCTGAGATTTCTAAATTCTTTGTTTTATGCTGTTTCTGAAAAGAATTCCACAAATCTCAAATTCCCCCTTAGATGTCAGGAGTTTAAGCTAAACCTTAAATAACCACCAGATTTACCAAGATAAATGTTGATGTCCCTTGTGAAATGTGCTAAATTTAGTTCTGATTCTGTCAATAACTGGATATTGGGAAAACCTGTGGTGAAAACAGAGAACCAAAATAATTAATGGTACAATTCCCTCGGGGTTTATATGAAATTGGTCACAGTAATATTTATCAACCTCTCAAAATACGTAAAAGTTTTAAGTACTCTAGGAATGTTGTGTGATGTTTTCCTGTTTGCAAGTTATTGTTTAGGACTTATTTATATTTTCAGTGCAAGGAGATATGTATTTTATTGGGAGGATTTTTAGATAGGAGTAATTTCTTTGAATTAGTTTCAATGATGACTTTGAGAAGCAGATTATTTATAGAGCCAACACGTTGACACGCTATCAACCATTAAAAAAAAAAAGACTAATAAGGTTAATTGTCATATGAACCCTCCTCTGTAGTCTGAAATCTGTAGGCTTTGATTGTTTCTCTGGGGGAAACTCTGCCCAGATGGCATTTTCCTCAAGGCCCTGACCCACAAGAGGCCTGTGGAGATGGAGAACAAGGTGCATCTCCACAGACTAATTAATTTACTATTATAGCACCTGTTCCAGAATAGATAGGGCTGGAAAGGAAAACAGTCCCTGGGCACAGTGGTAGGCTCACTGGTAAATGGATTTGAGCTGATTATATTAAGCTGATGCTTTGATCATCTGAAGGCGTTAAAATGGAAATATGTTTTTGCTGGCTGTTGGCCTCCGTGTGAGTGCAGTTTGTATTAGAAGGGAGCAGTAAGGAAAAAGCTGGTTTGGACTCAAGCAAATATCTTTTTTAAAGTGCACAGGAAAAGTACACTCCCCCACCATTCAAATTTCCACAAGCATTTGAAGCATTTCCTTAGATTTTGCAGTGTTTGCTCATATTCCAAGTCATTGGTATGAAACCCTAGAAGCCCACCCATCCTCTGTCATCCATAGGGTGTCAGTACATATTCTTACCCCTGATTAAAACATGTTTGGGATCTTTAAGAAGTTGAATTATATTTGTGGGAATCAGAAGTAGCTTTTCCAGTAAAATCTTGGCAAACTGCAATTGAATTTTGATCAAATGGTAACAGGCACCGGTAAATCCTTGTGCAAACATTGCTGGGTAGCAAGTGGATTTACAATGTGTTAATCTGTACTCACTTCCACTTTATTGCCATTTGGATTCCCAGAAGGATTAGCTGTAATTTTATTGGCCCTATGAAGCTATATTGCCATTTTCCTTTTCAAATCAACTCAGTGATTTTTTTTTTCATTTTATTTATTTAACAAGCATGGACCCTATGAGCTGTAGGGTAAAATTAAATGACCCTTGCCATTATAAGGTTAAAAGTGTGTGTAATTAAAATTCTGTTAAATAACACATTCTTTAAAGCAGCAGCAAAATTGTAACAAGCTACATCAGAACTATCCATCATCTCTAGTATGAATGCACAAGGCAAAAGCCCTTCCAAACTGTAGAAATGTTTCCAAATGTGCACATTATTTTTAAAAACAAATTCACAAGATGATTATATAATCAGTAAATTTATCTATGCTGTCATAGAAAGTGATAACATTTTCAAGCAATCCAGTGGCTAAGGAGCAGTACATAAACAGGATTCTTGAATCTTATGTGATTTCTTTTAACAGCAACATCACATTCCAATCCCTCATGGAGCAATAAAATTCAATGCAACTTTTGGTGTGTAGCTTCTTTAAGAAAAGTTTTCCCCTCAGGCAGTTGTCATTGTTTGCAATGAATAGCAGAAAGAAAGTAGAGAATCATAATACAATAGATTCATTTAGAATGAAGGATAGTTTACAGTGAGATTTTCAACAAGGAAGATTAAAGCTATTTCCCATAAGGTTTCATTTTGCAATACTTATTTGCACCTTTGAGCAACAAGGTATTGCAAAAGAGAAAAATATAATAACTTCAAATAGGGATATTAAAATGCCTAATTGCTGTACAAAGAAAGCATATGTAAAACTTGGAGATTGATTTCTAAGTTAAAAGTGCTCCCAAATATCAACAAAAGACAACAAAATTGCTTCCCTTACCTGTTGATGTGATTAACTGTCTACAGATGGAACCCTAGCAAATGCATGGATTTGTAAACTCATCACTTTTAACTAACCTAAAACCTTGTTCCATTTTTTTTTCTTCCCTTCTTCCTCAATTTTTAAATCTTTTAAAATACATTGCACCTCCTCAGAAAAAGAGTAGTGTCTCTTCTCCATCTGTTTCATCAGATACTCCAAAAAAAGGGGAGGTTGACCCATTCATACTTTGCTGCAAAGGCTTCCAAGCCCAGTTCCACTTCTGATTTTGGCATGTGGTTTCTGCTGTTGGCTTTTGACTCATTTCTTCTTTTTGCTGATCAGCAGAGTCTTCTGAGCAGCTCCTCAATGGGCAAAGGAAAAGGAATGTCTCTGTTAGTGTCAAACATTTCTACTACATTTTGGGGTCCTAAAAATAGGAGATTAAGCTGCTTTTTTAAAAACCCAGAAGTAGGCTCTTGAGATCATCAGTCATCCAAATAAACAAGGAGATTATATCAGATACATGAAGCTTGGAACAAGCCACTTGAGAAACTCCCAGAACACTAAACCATAGAAAACTAGAAATAGGCATAAAGTTCAGATTAGAGGCTTTCCTCTGTTATGATGAAAATTATTCACAGAAAACTTGAAGTTTCTCTTTGCCCAAAGAGAAGGAATTTTTTACTCTGAAGTCTGCACAGCTACAAGTACACCTAGAAAAAACAGTTTAGAAAAGGGAAAACAAAGAATGCCAAGGCAGAATGACTATGAGAAACTTGGCAAATAAAGAAACATCTGGTGAATGCAAGGCATCTGTTTGTAGGCTGGGTTTTTCCAAGCCACTTATTAACTGCTACAGTTGTGAAATCAGCAGGTATTACTTAGGTTGTTAGTGCTCTTCTTTTCTTTTTTAAATTCTGCTTCTGCAATTTGATTAAAACAAAAAGTGACAAGTGACTGAGAGCAGAGCACTTGTTATG
>WEIU01022335.1:205-11303 GCA_013389925.1 Aegithalos caudatus
GCAGTTGGTTTAATAAAAACATTACCATTTCCTGCAGCCTTGCCATGGCTTATTTCTTAATGTCTTTTCAAAGAGACATTTGAAAATATTAAGTGGTCAGACAATTCTGGAACTATTAAAAATTAGCCAGGAAAATGGTTGTATTAAGAAGTGTAGAACCTATGAAAAAATAAAGGTCTTTATGTATATAAATTCCAAATAAACCTCTGAAAGTATCCTCCTTATCATATAATTCAATGGCCTGAATCCTCCTTCATGAATCTTCATATTAACAACAGCAAAACTATTCTTTCATTCCTGGAACAAGACACATTCACTGTTTAAAATGAAAAAATATTCCAGATGCCACAGGTGAGAATAAAACAAAAATTTTTCTGGAGCATCAGCAGCAAAAAGTGAAAATGTTAATTTTGTTATTCTCTCTGCTGCATACCTATATGGACTTTTAAATTCCCTGCATAGCTGTTGCCTTCTCCTCAGCCAGTATGGGGTGTAGTTGTTAATCTTTACTTGGATTGAATCTGCCTAAAAATGTTTCCCAAGAAAGAGTCATTGCCATGAGTTTCTGCTACCTCATTATGGCTGCAGAAATTCACTGTTCCCAGTACTGATGCAATCAGAGTTTCCTGAAAAATGCTGCATGCATTGATAATTAACATTCCCTGCACCAATACTGCTAGGTAATTGACTTGCATGTCTGTACTGTTACTAAAGCTCACAATGCCACAGCCAAATTTAGCATGTGTTTTTGAAATAATTTGACTACTTACATTTCAAATATCTAATTATCAGTATGGTTTTTACTTTCCTGGGTATGTCACCAAAACTGTTTTAAGAGGTAGCTTTGCACTTTGAAGTGAAATAGGTTTGAAAAGCATGGTATGCAAGCAAACAAAAGTGAAATTGAAATCTTTCATGCAGAGATTGCTAAATCTCTGCTACCCCAAAGTATCTTTTGAGTTTGATTTCTGACATTTGAGCACTCTACTGTGTGTTGAGAATCTGAAGCCTTTGCACCATCAGACATTTGTACAAAGAAGGAAATAAAGAGTGAATGTTTTTCCAGTTACATCAACACCTGGGTTCTTGTATCAGGAAGCCGAAGTCCTACCAGACCTCCACATACTAGAACAGTAGAAGCAAGGAGAATAGGGATTGCTTTGGTGATACCAACAAGGGAACCAAATATTAGGTTTCCAAGTACAGCTGCAGCTTTGCATAGTGCATTCAAAAAGCCAAAGCCTGTTGCCCTAGAAGAGAAAACAGAAGAAAGTTAAAATACAGGTGAAAGAGTAACGCCTTTGAGAAACATCTTCAGTGCAAATAAATCAGTGCAGCCCCAACATCTTAAACAAAATTTATGCCAATAAGGATTCTGTGCTCATATTCTGTGCTCTTATTTAAAGTGAGAAATTAAAGCTCAGCTGTTACAGTATTTCATGGAGGCAATTCATTCTTCTGTCTCAGGGATCAAAATGTGAAATGAATGACTGAACAGGTGAGTTTGCACCTCTAGAGTTCAACATGGGACTTGCAAATGGAAATTCAGTAAGACTTAAATGGTTACGTTAGGAGGGTGGACATGTCAAGAAGCTCCCTGAGGAGAGCTGCTTTGTCATCTGTGTGATGATTATTAATCAGAATTGAAGATTGATCTTCCTAAGGTACTGAATTAAAGTGGAGCTTCTTACAGGTGGTACACATGTTGAAACAGTGTTTTTTCAAAGGCTAATGTTAATGAATGTTTGTCTCTTAGAGGTAAAGAAGATAGGGTATATAAAAACCTGTTGGGTGAAAGAGATGTCTGAGAAACTTTGGACAAAAGGAAATAGATTGCCAACAGAAAGTATGATACTGGTAATTCAGGTGGAGTCATGCATTGCAGTGATGTGATTTTATTAGTCTGAAGTATTTTAATTATTTTGTAACTCTTGCATAGATGTATTATGCAAACTGCCATAGTTTAAATTGTGTTTTGACATGACCGAATGATTCATTGGTTCANGCTAGTGATCCAAGTGCCTTAAAAAGAACTCTAGTTATTCTACTGAAGCACCTGTAAGGGAAAGAACTCTCATGCTCAGATGTAGACTGAATTCCCAAGAAGTTTGAAAAGCTTCTACTGGAGCTTCTAAAGAGGAGCCCAGGGAATCAGCTTGAAGGACTCTTGACCCCTGAGAGCAAGGATATAGTGTCTGAAAGCTCTTCACAGCACAGATTTTTTGTTTTGAAAACAGCAAACAATGATACCAAGGCATGAGATAAGCTCTGTCTGAAGCAACTGATTGATAGATGTGGCCCAGAGTGTCAGGGCTGAGCTCCTCTGCCCTTTGGCAAACCTGTATCTCAGCAGAGTACATCAGTTATCCCTTGGTGTCATGCTTCCAAGCTGTGTGCTAGGGGAGAGGTAAAAGCTCCATTTAGGAGAGTTGACCAGGATATAGGGATTTCAGCACTGTCCATGCCCTGTCTGGGATACTATGCTTTGGAATAATAACAGTCCTGGTGTATAGGAGGACACTTCATCAAAAGAGTGATGAATTTGTCTAGATCTTTCTTGTATATTTTTAGAATATTCTGGTTTGCTTTAAGAAACATAACTCTATTTAACCCACAAAGTCAGCTGCACAATCTGAGCAAGGTTCAGAATATGCCATTTTGAAATAACTGTGATTTTCCTGTCAAATTCTTGACTCAGTTAAAAGAAAGTGTGCAGAAGAGAACATGTAACATACTAATTAATACAGCTTCAAATAGTTTTTTTTTCATTATGTTAAATATTTATTTTCCATTTTTGCAGACCAAAGTCAGTTCCCTCACCTAAAATGTTATAAAAGTAAATTCACAAGAGTTGATACTGTTCTAGTGTCAGCTTTGTGTATTGTGTGTCTTTTCTGAATCTGGGACAAAACACAAATTACCTTCTTTTTTACTGGGTGATTACGTATTTATTTATTATTACTTTGGCAATATGTCTCCTGCATTCCCCAGCAGTATTTTAATCTCTTTGAAACATCTGATATTTAGCAAAGAAATTACTACTTTGTCTGAAGTAAGCACAATTACTCTTTGTGTAATGCATGGCATCCATCCAGATAGTTCATGACACTAAGCATTGGCAACATCTAAAGAAAAGGAGACAGGTCATTTCTATAGCAGAAAAAAATCTGTGGAAAAAAAAAACAAGTAGAAGAGACCTAGATATATCTCTTACACATTTAAAGTCCTTATTTACTTGTTTTATCTATATTTGAACCTGCAGTACTTTTACAAAATATATAGTGCTAAGGAAACCTAAACGTGCACACCCTGGACATCACAACTTTGAAAATGACAAGTTCTGCCCTCCAGCAGTCCAGACCCCCGAGGGCTGCCAGAGCCAACACTGCTGAGAGCAGCAGATGAGGAAACTTTGGGAAGAGTTGCCTTTGAAAATTTCTGACAGAGAAACATTTTCAGCAGCTCCTTGAAAATACCTTCCTCAGAGGAGAAATGAAGTTAAAATATGCCCACTCTAAGCAGGACCTTTGGAGGAATGGGTCAGAAGGAGGAGCATGAGATGCCACGAAGGAAGGAAGCAAAGAGCCATCCTACTGGGTAAAAATTCCAAAACCTATGAGAAAACAAGCAAAGCTCTGGCATGGAAACATTTGCCCTCCAGGGACATATAAAGCCCTGAATACCTGGAGGAATATGACCCAGGATGGGGCATAGCTACTGAGAGGGAAGGAGCTCCAGCCTGACAGATCTTCTGGGGTTCACAAAATCAGAGTGGGTAAGGCTGAAAAGGGCCACAGTCAGTCACTTGGTCCAACCTCAGAGCTCAAACAGGGTCATCTTGGTCCAACACATCTATTCCCAGCCTGTCCTAGTTATCCTTCCTGAGGTGCAGGACCCTGAATTTGCCTTTACTGAATTTCAGATGGTTCTTCTCTGCCCATATCCCAGCCTGTCAAAGTCCTTCTGAAGAGCTGCACAAAGCATCCAGGTGGCAGGAGGTTCTTGAAGAGGAAAGGACCTTGTTAAAACAGATTGTACTGCAAGCAGGTAGAAAGTGGTTAAAGACAACACAGCTGGACTGGAAAACCGAGTTTATGTGATAGGATAACAAGAGATTTCAGCTATTCTGAAGAACTCAAGGGAGGTAAGGAAAGGAAAAGAGTCAGAATGGTTCTAATGTCAGCCTCGTTTATGGACAGAAAGTACTAAAGTTGTGGTGGTGACTGGTTGTGATCAGAGTCTGCACATAAATATGATTTTCTTGGGTGCCAATGTTGATATAAAATCAAACTTAACTCTGAATAACAGTAACAAAAAAAAAAACAACCAAAACTATAGAGAAACTATACACCTAATCTTCAACAGCTTCAGAATATTCAGAGATACCAGAACTCCCCAAAGTATACATATATCCAGCTAAAACAAATTTGGATAGATACAGGCAGGAAATCTTTGGAAAAGCAATAGCACGTAACATATGGGGATGTTTTACTTATATTTAGTGTTGTTTTATACTACCTTATAAAGGTAAGCTGTTTCACAGATGTTAGCTGCTTATTTCAACTGGTTATGACCGTGGTCTGAATAAAGTTTTCTGAGCAATTTGAACCATTACTTTTTGTGTTCTGGGCTCTACAGATGCCACTGTTGATATACCCAACATTACTTTATTGAGTTTTAAAGTAATTTTGTAATACATACAATGCCTCTTCTGTCAGAACGAAGTTGAGGTAATTTTTTAGACTGAAAAACCAGTTCTGCTTGTAAAATTGACTTAGAGAATTTTCCTGGTTCTAAGGGGGCTTTATTAGTCTAATCCCATTAGTGTTATCAAATTATAAACACATAAAAGTAAGAAAAAAATAAGCTAAGTTTATTGCCCTTAGCTATCCTAATAATTAAAAAATGAACAATCCAGAAGAAGTTCAATCTTTTAATCTTTAAGCGGATTTCAGGCACCACCTTTTGCCTAAAATAAGCACATAATTGTCATGAACAATAAGATTTTAACAGGCTTATGCAAATTGTTGTTACGACCTGTACCTGGAAAGCATTTTCATTGTTTAATCTTATACCTCCATACACTTCAATTTTAGTACTGTGTTTGAATGTGTTTGTACTTATAGTCAAAACAAGGTGTTCAAACCATTATGGAGCTCTAGAGGTAACAAATTCAGACTGTTTTTTTAAAATACCCTTCTTAGAACAGTGTTCGTGATTCAAACCCTTTAATATCTGTATTAATTCATGCTTTTATAATTAATTCTCCAAAATCCAGGGTAATAAAAATAGCCAGGAAATAAATATGCTGCAAATCACACATGTATATGACTATAGTCTGCTGGAGTGTTAGTAGATTCTCTGCTACAGTGTTTGAGGAAAGTGCAAGTGTGCCAGTAAATTATCAAAGTTACGTGATATATCATCATAGCATCATGAAAAAATTAAGTAAAAAATTCCAAGGGAATAAGGCCATTTATATATACACCAATTTTCTTTGTGTTGATCAATTATCAAACAAACACTTGCACAAAAATGTCATGTTGACTTCATGAGTAATCCTCATTACTGGTCAAGGGAGACCAGTCCTAAGTAGCAAGAATCCTTTGTCCAGCTAGAGAGTTCACTTAAGTCTTTCAGGCACACCAGCAAGAAAATGCTGGTTAATCCCTTTGGGATTGTCTTAAAAAAACACCCCAGATACAGATTTTGGTATTGATAGAAGAAAAATATTAATATCTTTTATAAAAATGTTAGGATGAAGAGAAAGCTGGATGCTAGTGAAAAGGAATTCTTCCCAATGTATTTTACTTCTGTTGCTGAGAAAGCTGTGACAAAGAAAAATGCTTAGCTTCCTTTCATCCAAGGTTCACATAAAAATGGCAAGAATCCAAACAGTTAAAAATAGAGGGATTATCCAGGCCTTTAGATTAAAAGAGCTTGTTTCCTGATTGCCACATATGTTCCTTCTTAGACCAGGTGCTTGTATTCCTACATAAAATACTTCAAATCCACTTTTCCACTGCTGATAAAATATCTAAAACTTCATTGTCCTGCAGCAGAGTGCTACTAAATGTGTAGCACAAATACTTGTCATCTTTCTTGACAGAGCTATTTAAAACATCAAGTTACAACAAAATTTTGTTAGAATTGATAATATGTAAAATATCAAAACAGAGTTCCTGAATTTTCAATGGACAACTTTCTGATGTCCAGATATTTTATATTCTCTTAAAAAATTTGTACAGAAATACATGTCATGGCTTGATCAATCATAGTGCTTGGTGTGCAAGTGAAACCATAGAATTTGTCTTCCTTCCTTGGCTTACTGCAAAAGGCATGGGTGTGACAGATCATGCTTTAAAAAACTTAACATTTCTGCAAAATACAGTTGAACTATATTCACAGGATGAGCGTAGATAATATCTGTCAGGAAATCTACTGTAAGTCAATTACTGGTATTTTGACTCAAAAAAATAGAAAATTTCTCTTCTGACATCCATTCCAGAACAAACTTGGACATAAGATACTGTGAAAATAATATTTATTGCTCTGGGCATAGATCCTAAGGGTCCAAGAAGAAATGAAAATATCATGAACTGAAGATAGGAGACTCATTTCTTAATGATGGTCAAACCCTGATGAATTTTTTCAGAGGCATTTAAAAAAGGCAAAACAGGATAACTTAAATTTGTAGCTCACCTTGAATTCTAAGAATTGGACAAGATTCCAACCCAGATCTATGGCAGCCATGGTAAAATGATGAATTGCTGGCTATCTGATGCAATCTGATTTATTGTCTATGTGAGAGATGATCTATTTCTGTTGCACTTTCTATTTAGGTTTTAGTTATATGTTGGATCATCTCCCCGATGAGAATCTTATAAATCTGGTGCTTCCCAAGTTCACAAGAAAATACTTACCGTTTATGTGAAAGTAAAAATTGCATTTTAAAGTAATGAAAAATGTCCTAATATTCCTTCTTCATAGAACTTAAGCTTTCCTCCATCCTTATTTCTGTTACAGGCAGAGCTGAGAAACCGTGCAGGGTTATTGCAGGCCCCTTGGGCACACACATTACAACACAAGCCATAATTACCTCATCACACAATATTGTTTTTCTGCATCACTCTGCCAGTGCAGAGAACAAAGAGGGCTTGAGGGTAAAGTATAGATGTAGGGAAGAAAACCTAGTTTTCCTCATCTGCTGGAGAAGTTGGAAGAGGCACTGTGAATAGGACTGAGGACTGCAACATGAGGAAACAGTTTCATGGTTAAGACAGTGGAGTGCTGTCAGAAGAAAGGATAAAATCCTTACTCTTGTCACAGAGTTTGCATATGGTTCAAGCAAGTCACATAAAGCTACCAAAATGGTCTTTAAGCATGCCTTTCATATGTTGTAGGTGCCCAGCTTAGCACCTTCAGGTTTATATTGTGGAGTGCTAGGCACCTACAGCTGTATTGAAGTTACACTTTCAGCCCATTCCTGCTACTAAAATGCTAAGTGACTGGAATCTTTGGTGTCACATGCTCCAGCCTACAGATTTCCTCTCCTGATGGATAGCAGAGTCCATTAAGAAGATAGGGTAAAAGACAAGAGAAAATACAACTTCTATGCATTCTTGAGTTATATTCATTTACTTGGTTATTGGAAAGCACTAGTTTATATCTAGCTGTCATGAGTGTCTTTTAAAAATCTGTGTATTAAAAGGTTTTTAAAATGGCATTATATTATCAAAATATTATTCATTACTTAATTACATTACATTACATAAATACATTACATTATTATTCATTACTTATCATCTAGAAGACAGAGACCCACTTAGTCAGCATTAGTAATGTTATTTTCCATTTTAACACTACATCATCGACCTGACAATCATCTGAAATCTATACATCCTCTAATACGTATTACAGCAGTTGTACAAAGCAGCTGAGGTTTTATGAAGAATGCAAAAGCAAAAGATAACCTACAATAGCATAAAATTTGGAAGTACCCATCAAGAAAGTGGGACAAACTATGTAGTTACCTCAATTCCAGGGATCAGTAAAGTAAAATGTAAATATGTAGATGAGTGTGAATTCATACAGAACCCAAATCTGTCAAGATCTTGCAGCAACCACAACTGATGAAGAAGAAACTGGAATGTGTGCCCTGTATCACACAGACTGCACATTGCCAAACTGTTCACCACACTCCCACCTGGCAGGAAGCCAGTGTGATCCCTAAATACCTAGAGCACGATTTATGAAACACCTCTTGTATTGTACTGCACAACACCAGCAAAGCCCCTGCAGTTCAGCAACTGGCTGGTCTCCAAGAGCAGGAAAAGGAGGGGCTACCCAGTCCAGCCTCTTGTGCATGCTAGCATGAAACTGACCTCCTTCCACCCACCTTTCTCTGAGCCCAGCCTCCAGATACCCTTTGCTGCACCTTTGTGGTCATTTCACTGATAGGCTGTAAGAAAATAGTATTAAACATGGACAGAGTGAGCAAGGATTTTGTGCTTAGATTCCCTTTACAGGAGAATCTGGATGCCAGTTCCAGGACCAGAGTCACTCTGGATGCAGCTTTGTAGCAAAAGAAAGCATCATCTCAAGTATGAAGGATTTCATATGCAAAACCAGATCAGGAAGCTTCATGTTCCACATATGCCAAGAAAGGCTGTTCAGCCCTACAGTTACTTGGAAAAGCTGGAAATTCCCAGCAAATAGGCAAGCTGTGCATGGTTATGGAGATCACAGGAGTCTGAGAAGGAAATCCAGGACTATCAGAGGTGAGCAATGCTGGTTGTCAAACTGCAGCTAGTCTGGTTAAAAAAATTATCAGAGAAAAAATTCTTATAAGCAAGTTATTTGAGTCCCTGAAGGTATTAATTTTCAAAAGGTTCTACAAGACAAGAAGTAGCTTTGCTCCAGTCTAAAAAGAAATCTCAAAATGGTTGATTACTTATAATCAAGCTGGCAAAAACTAGCAGTCATCGTTCCATCACTATCAGAACTTCTGGGAGTGAAGTTCTTTCTGAGAGAAAGTCTCATCTACAGCATATATCACCAATGTCTTTCCAGGCATAAGTAGATTCACCCTATCAGACTTTTTGTACTGATAATACAAAGAGACAAGTTTTTTGTTTGTGATTTGTTGTAAAAAGCAACTCAGCTTCAATTAAGTTTCTATTTTCAGACAGTTATTCCTGCATACAAAAGATTTTTAAATAGAGAAAAGATGAGTAAGAAATTTCTATAATCCCAAAGCTAGAAGAAACCATTAAAAACAACCATTAGCTACAACTACAGATGCCTTAACATCTGTGTATATAGATAGATAGATAGATAGATAGATAGATGGATAGACGGATAAGCATCAGTTACATTCTCTTTATCATTCCTAGTAATGATCTTATTTTCATTAACACCAATGACTTTTCCAATTATTTTTTCTTTACTTCATTTTAGGAAAACATATGTGGCTGCTACACTCAGGAATACCCAAAAGGTGGTAATTTCTATAGGATATTTACTAGAATTATATCATAGCATTTGGATGGTGGGAGAATTCTTGCCAGAAGAGTGATTTCCTGAGACATAATAAAAATACTAACACTTAATATTAAAGCTTAGTGTTTGAGATGTATAAATAGCCTGGTATCATTATTCTATATAATTGCAGCCGTGGATATCAATTTCTTGTCTGAAGAAGCACATAATTTTAAAATGACAATGAAAGGAAAACAGAGAAGCCACTCTACACATTTCTGTATCTCTTCATGGACAACACTAATGACAGTGAAAACTCCTTTCCAAAAAATTACACCTGTCAGCAAGGCATCATGCATTTATAAGCAGGAAATATTTTTCATGGCATTTCAAATATCAAGTGAATGACATAATAATTAGCATTGCGACAGGAGAAAGGACACAATGTCCTTTGTTAGGAATTTGGACAATTTTACATAAATCTTTTTAGGGATTTGAGAAGGAAGAAGTATTCAAGGCTATTCAAGATAATGCAGCTTTTACATTTTTGCACTCCACATACAACAGAATATGACTCAATAGTTGTTCCTTCAGTCCATTAACCGACGTAAGGTCAGGATTAAAAAGTGCCCTGTGTCTGAAAAAAACCCAAGCCATGTCATTAGCGACAATGCGGGATTTGAAAATTGTCCTGATATTTCCTGCAAGAGCCCTGAAGTGTCAAGAGCAGTGCCCAAGATAATTTTTACCCACTTAATGTACACTCCTAGTGGCCCTGCATACAAATTCTTGGCAGACTGATTAGCATCCCAGGGTGTTTCAGACAGTGATTTTTACCATGATTCCCACCATTTCACTGTCAACAGACAAATGCAGCTGTGTTGCTGGTTTGGCCCAACTACTGCCTTCATACACAGTTAAACTGGGGGAAAAGCAAAGATACTCCACTATTGTTTTCAGAAATATCTGTGTTTTAAATCAGAGTAGCTGTCAGACCTTCTGTTTTCAAATAAAACTACATTTATGTTATTTTCCTGGTTAGGTGATATTTGATGCAAAATACATACTAAATTGCTCAAAATCCCTCATTGTTTCCTTTTGCTTTTCATTCAAGACAAATTATTCATTTGGTCCTCCCAAAGCATCATTACCTCTGTAAGGCTCATACAAAATAATTTCTATTTGTCATTTCTGCAGGTCCCCAGTACCAGTGACGTTAGGGGAGGTGTAGCTGCACATACCTTCTGTCTGTAGGATACAGCTCCACAGTAATGACATCCAGGGAATTCCATGCCGAGATGGTGAGGCCATTGTAGAGGCAGAGCATACCTATCATCATGGATTCACTGGTCCCAAACCACAGGAAAAAGCAGCTGATGCCAGAGAGAACCATGGAACCACCTAGGTACAAGACAGGTGAGACAAACATGTCGTGGAGTTGTATTTAAAGAATAATCTTTGTTTTGTCTAATATTTCTATGCACACAGTGTAGCTAAATAAGTGACCCAAATGTTTGAGTTAAAAACCAAAGAGACCTCCTCTACTGATAAGGCCAGACAAAAAGACAAATGTTGAAGGAAGGAGGTCACAGCAAAAAATATGACTCCTCACATATCA
>WEIU01022335.1:12101-30553 GCA_013389925.1 Aegithalos caudatus
GATAAATTGCACACCTTGCTTTCCTTTCAGCTGGAGCAGAGATAAACCAATGCTCATCAGTCTCCAAAATCTCATTCTAAATGCCTTGGTTATGGCTTTGTAATATCTGGGTGGAGGAGCAAGAAGAGGTGGCTACAGATCCATTTTTTCCCTAGAGTTTCTAAACTGGGAGCTTTTAAAACTTGCACTTATGATGCCACATAAATTACATATCTGACATATTTTACAAAGAATGTTTTTCATTTCTCTGAGCCAAATTCATTGAAAGGAAGATGTGTTAATTTTGTTGCCTGGACCGAAGTGTAGCCCCTACCTAGCATTGTTAACCGTCCTATTCTATCCATCAGGAGAGCAGACACAATATTTCCTGGTAACACTGCCAAAGTTCCCAGGAAATTAACAAAGTAGATCCAGTAGGCACTGTAGTCATCATCAAAAGAAATCTGGCATCCTGTCCTGATGTGGAAAAATGTGCAATTTATCAATTCACTGTCAACAAATTTATACTGCTCGAGATCTGTGGAAAGAAAAAAAAGAATAATTTCAGCCAACAGCCAACTCCATGTGCAATTTTTGATTAAAAACATTTCAAGTTCAAGCAACTTTAATGACAACTTGGAGTTTTCACAGCTTTGCAAAATGGGGACTAGTTACTGCTGTTAATTTTGATAGTTTTTTCACTTACTAGAAAAATTTGCAAAGCCCTTGAAAAGAACCTACTAAAGCCTGGAATTAGGAAGGTATATTACTGTTTTTTTACCCAGCTTGGACTGTATTTGGTTAAGGCCTTTCAGCACCAGCTGGTCTTGCATAAAATGCACTAGGTGTCTGCCAGTTTTTATGTCTCTGTCTTTCTTAGTACCAGGCCTTCTATTTCCTGATGAGGCTATCAATTGTGCTCAGTTTGGTTTGACTTCTTTTAAGTGAAATATTCCTGTGGAATTCAGTTTAAACTGATTTTTGTTTCTGAGAAGGCTTCATGGTCTTCAGCTTTTCCATGGATGAGTTACTCTAGGTAGTTAGTTCTGCCAATACTGTTCCAGAGAACTATCCCTATAATTCTTTCTTTTTTTCCATTCCTCTTGTCAGCCTTATAAATCTGAACCAAGAATAGCTTCCTTCCACATAAAGGTGATTGCTTGTTCTGAAACCTAGGTCTATTATTGTTATGTCTGCTGTAGTTACAGGAAAGTGGGAAGACATGTCCCATCTTTCCAACAAGCTTAGTTGGCCGTGTTCTTCTTTCAGTTATGTTTTATTAATCTGGAGAAAAAAAAAAGAATCTTCTGTTGAAACATATGAAAATATGGATTCATATTTTTGCCACAATACTTTGGAGATTGGGAATGATTTTAGACTAGGTAATTTGAATCCTAAACTCTGTTTCCCTTGCCACAGCAAACACAGTGAACAAAGTATTTAACCAGTCCGTTTTGGACTAAGTAAAAGTAGTTGAAGCTACCAGTAAATGCATTTTCTTCTCTCCAGACTGAATCTCTCTAGAGATGGTTGAAATCAAAGATAAAAAATAAATCATTTATTATGTGAATAAAATGAATAATTTATTATCTGAGTCAATATTAGGCCTGCAGTATCTCTTGTGCAGTGAAATCCTTTCACTTCTCTGTTGCAACAAGCTAGTTGCTTTTCATATATCATTATTCCTTAAAGGAGGACTTCTTGTGTGTCTTATTGGAAATACAGAAATTATAAATATAAGATGAGAATATGCAGCTATCAATGGCATTTGAGGCTCTTTCTCATACCTGTGTTGTAGAAGGTGGTATTCACAAAAGTACAGTTCCTGAAGTAGGTGTTCAGTGACGTAATATCTTCAAAAACACAGTTCTTAAAGAGTGAATCTTCAAAGGTTACTGATTTAAACTTCATCATAATAAACCTGCCCAATACAAAGAATTGCTGTCAATCTACCTTCATAATTTTGAAATGGCAACAGATGCAGCTATTTAGCTCTAAAAAGTCTCAATCCCAGTAACAATGATTCCTTTGATATATTTGACAGATGTGATTAATGATTAACTTACTCTAAAATACGATTGTTCAGAAGAAGAATTAGTGAGACAAATAGCCCCACATAGTTACTGGCCCAATATAATTTATTTGATAATATTTCTGTTGTTACTTGTCCTTAATCATCAACCAAAACCAATGTAATGATATCCATGAGACAGCCTTGTAAAACCACAATTGCTAGTAATTTGACATTACACCTGGTTACAGGAAGATCATTCATCAGAAATTCAGTCCCTGGGAATAAACAAACACTTGCTAATACCAACAAGCCAGAAAAAAAAAAAAGAATTTTTTGAAGTATCTTGATTTGTCATAGGAACACACTGGCTACTAGGTTCGGCTCAAATGTAAAACATACTGGTATTAAAAATTGTCCTCACAAAATGGTTGTAACATGAATAAAAAGTTACATTGCCAGTTACACAGCTAGACATCTATGTCCTCATTAATCCTGTGCCTACAGATGCAATTGCAATTATAATTACTATGTAAATAAAACTGGCATAAATATTTTTCTGGTAGCTTTTTATTTTTTTTTTAAATTTATTTCTGAACATCCTCCTTCCTACTGGCTCTCATTTAAGACCTAGGTTTTATCAAAATACTAAGAGAAAAAGTCAGAGACTAATTATATTACATGCAGTAACTTTCTACCTCCATGTCATTAGACTAAAACAATGCCTTTTTGAGAAAGCTTTTTTTTTAGTAAAATTCTGCCAAATAACACGATTATGCTAACAACAGCAACCACAACAAAAATGTGGAAATGCATCATTATTTTTGTGATGTCTTTGATTTCACATGAAGGCGTGGAAAAAAAGGGCAGTTTTTTCTTCCAAACACAGACTCGGCTTTATTCAAATCAAACCTTGTGTCACTAGCTAAGTATTTTTCTTGTAAGAAAAGTAATAGTAGGAAGAGGAACACAAAAAATGCTATCTACAGACAAGCAGGAATTAAACTCTCTCATGGATAAATTTTTGGAACGATATCTCTATGAGAAAGGAGAGGAAAAGAGAGTAGTATTTATCACAGTAAGTGACTTACTAACTAATGAATTCTCATTTTGTATTGGTCAGAAGAATAGTGTTTTCAGTCCATTAGTTTTAGTTACTATATCATTTCTCATTTGTGACAGACTGATTAAAATCAGGCTGGAGTTACTCATTATCATTTTTCATACAGCACTTTCCATTCTAAAATGTAGACTAGTTCCAGAGGAGAACAAAGAAAATATAGTGATTAGATTAGTCAGTTGAAACAGAAATGACAGACTACATGTTCTACATTCTTCTGATGCACTTTTTACCTTTAGACAGGAAGTATGTGACTACCTTAAAATTGGTGTCACTATGGGTTGAATTAAAACCCAACAGGAAAGCAATGTATTAAAAAGTCAAGTACTGATGGATCTTCTCATTAAGATTCCTTGAGGGTGAATATTGAAACATTTATGAAGGAAGGCTATCAAATGGGTTCATACCTCTTGGAAAATGTTTTGCGAATCACAACTCTCAGAGGCATATTAAATTTGCACTGATTTAGCATAAATTAGTGTTAGATTTGGTGTTTTACAAAAATACTCTGTTTAAATTGATACAACCTCAGTTACTAACAGTTATTTGATTTTAGGAGAACATCTACATTCTGGAGAGGAGTGGCACTTGGAAGACATGACCAGGTTAAAAATTAAATAATTGCTATTTTTTTTCTTCAGTGCATAAACCTTTAACCATGTCAAAACTCAAGCAGCACTTCTACTGCTAAATCATCACAAAATAATCAATTTTATTCACTTACATATAGATTTTTCTATGGAAATAATAATTACTTATTACCATGACTTCCAGCAGACCATTCACATGGTTGTTCTGTACATTTCTTAATAGGAACCAGATACCTAAACCAGCTGTGTTTAATTTTCCCCTAAGTTATCTAGTTATTTGTGATATAGCCTTAATATATTTGCCTTTGGCTAAAAAAGTCACAAAAGGCATTGCTGGGGTGTTGTTCCCCATTTCAGAGCTGTTCACACTTTTTATTGTTTTACAGTAATGTTTGGTTTTCGTTTTTCTGTGATAAGATCCCAACCTCCCAGTGTTCAGGCTTTTCACAGAAGAGTCTTTCATCAATGAAAAAAGAACCAGCAACAGAGATGAAAGTACATCTTTGCCCAGCCCCCTACAATATACTGCATGTGTTGGATCTGAAAACCTTTGAATCCCACTGTGAAAGGAAGTAAAACTGACGTGGGTTTTTTGGTCTGTTTTGCAGGATGACAAGGAAGCTGGGTTTGCATGGTGGATACTCACACAGGAAAAACCAGGGCATGTACAACTCTCCCCACGCTCATGAGTCATAAGAAATTAAGAACAGAAATAAATATTCACTAAAAGGTAACAAAACCATCCACGGTTTCCTCATGGGAAAAACCCTGCATTATTAGGAAGAGCTTTAAAACATGCATCTGTTTATTCCAGTTAAGCCAAGATATTAGGAAACCTCTAAACCTGTCATTGATGTATTCTCCATTGCTGTGAATCTGATTTTCCAGTGTGAAGTTGAAGACAAAATGTGAGACCTCCTCATTTCGGAAGTGTTTCACTCGGGATGCATACTCATCCGACTGCAGGTGTTTGATGACATCAGGAAACCAGACAGATAAGCCATAGTAGCTGTGAAAAAAACCAGAAAAACTTCAGGCACCAATCCCAGTCATTCAGAAATCTGTGTGAGGTGTGAATGAGAGGCTCCCCTAGGAGTGATGTGATGGAGTTCTTCCTCCATCAGAATAAAATCCTCCATAATATAAAATTACTGAAAGATGCTGACACCAGAAGATGTCAGTTTTTCAAAGGTTTCCTGATGAGTCAGGTTTGCAACCAAGAACAGAGTAACTGACTAATGTAACATTTTGTGGAAAGATCCTGAATAAAATAGAGGATCATGTCAGAAATTTACATGCAGATGATTTTTCTGTCTGTCAAGACTATAAAAATGGTTTAATCTCAACCACTCTTACCCAAAAGACAGGGTGAACCACACAGCTGTAAGTTTGATTGTATTATCCTTCACTGGGTAGTTGAAGCATCTCATAAATGTCAACCAAATCTGTAAATCATTATGAAACACATTTATTTCCATATCTTAACTTATTTTTAACAATTTTCTTAAAGGCTAGAAGATATTTGATTCTTATTTGCTTGCTTCTTCAGGGCATGAGAGACAGCAAACCAGCTCTCTGGCCACACTTCTTTTGATGCAGCCCAGGATGTGATTTGCTTTCTCAACTGCAAGAACACACTTATAGTCTCATATCAATTTTTTTTGTTTTCAGTGTGGACTGTGTACAACAATTCAACCTTATTCTGATCACCTCAAATTTTCTTAGCCTCTAGACAGCTTCATTTTACTTTCTCAAATAAACCAGGGATTTTCTTAAAAACATTTTCTTCTCACTTCCCAGTATTGACAAACTATAATTTCCATAATTAAACAGGGATAAAATCAGAGTTCAATCTATTGTAACCTACCATGGTTAGCAATTGATGCCTGAAATATTTGAGGAAAATGTGGGATTGCACCAGGGTCACAGACAGTAAAGCAGAGTTGACTGAGAATGGTCATTGTTGACCATCATTGTCCCTCTCTCCTTTCAAGAGAGGAGGAAGAGGAAGAGGAAGAGGAAGAGGAAGAGGAAGAGGAAGAGGAAGAGGAAGAGGAAGAGGAAGAGGAAGAGGAAGAGGAAGAGGAAGAGGAAGAGGAAGAGGAAGAGGAAGAGGAAGAGGAAGAGGAAGAGGAAGAGGAAGAGGAAGAGGAAGAGGAAGAGGAAGAGGAAGAGGAAGAGGAAGAGGAAGAGGAAGAGGAAGAGGAAGAGGAAGAGGAAGAGGAAGAGGAAGAGGAAGAGGAAGAGGAAGAGGAAGAGGAAGAGGAAGAGGAAGAGGAAGAGGAAGAGGAAGAGGAAGAGGAAGAGGAAGAGGAAGAGGAAGAGGAAGAGGAAGAGGAAGAGGAAGAGGAAGAGGAAGAGGAAGAGGAAGAGGAAGANGAGAGGAGAAGGAGAGGGAGAGGAGAAGGAGAGGAAGAGGAGAAGGAGAGGAGGAGGAGAAGGAGAGGAAGAGGAGAAGGAGAAGGAGGAGCAATGATGAAAGTGCTCTGACCCAGGATCCATAACAAGGATATGAGCCAACCAATCTGCAGCTCCTTAAAAGCTGGTTTAGTAAGATGCCAAATAGTAATATTTCAGGCTTCAAGTGCTCTATTTTTGATCAGTAATTGTAAAAGTAGGCAGTTTCTGGATTTTTTCTTTTCCCTGAGGAAAATGTGACTTTTCCTAACAAAGTAATTTTGTGATGAACCTTGGTTCATCATAGTTTAATCATAGTTTTAGAGAGCTTGGAATGACAGATTTTTAATAGCTGTGAAAAGACATTTTTGAACTTGTAAAAAATTAATTAATGAGTCCTTTTCAATTTTTGTTGCAAGTCTCAAAGTTACTATGTAAATTTGGTTTTACAGAAAAAGTAACAAAAGGATAAGAAGCACAGTCCCAGCAAGCTTGTATCAAAATTTGGAATAGCTCTGAGATATTTTTCTGGTAAAATATTTGACATACCTAAAAAAACCATGTGCAGATACAGTGCCTTATAAAGGCACTAATTTACACAATTTATGAATGAATTTATAAATTTTTAACTAATGTGGCTGCCTCACTTTCCTCCTGATAATTTTTCATCTCCTCATGTGTCACCTCCTTCCATACATATATGTTGATCCACGTCCTCAATACATAGATATTTTGTGCTGTTTATAAATATCACTATGGAATTATAATGAATATCACTATGGAATTATAATGAATATCATTATGTAACATGTAATTACTTCTGTGAGGATCAATGCAGCATTTTCCTCCTCTAAAGCTGGGGTAAAGCTCTGTGAAGCACCTGCATTTTTTTCTGTGTCAGGACCCCAAAACCTTACACTGGTTCCCAATCCCCTCAGTTGCATGGAAAATGTTGCATTGCAGCTTACAAGAGCAGCAGCTCAGCAAATCCATCTAATTTCTGAAAGTTAATTAAAAAGGAAGAAGGTAATTACAGAATTGACAGAGGTGATGTTACTTACACCGTACAGCTCTGTGCGGATTCTTACGAAACACCTCCTGTACCAAGTTCCGGTGTCACTCTCTATTTCTATGAGCTCATCTATCTGCTTGGGTGTTTTGATTCTGGTAACCTGGAAACAAAAACAGAACAAAAATATTCGTAGTTTCTGGAACCATGAACTGCTTATGGTGGAGTATTGGTGGGGTTTATTGCACCCCACCTATCAAAAAGCAAATACTCGACCTGCGTCTACACTAGACGTGTTTTGGATTTACAAAGGAATAAAAACACATTGTAATACTGAAGGCTTTATGGATGCAACTGTTTCAGAAAACTCTATATTCAAGGCATGCAGGAAATACATATCCTCTGGCTACAAAAAGCTGCTGCTGTCACTTTCTTCTGGAGTTGTTGTTTATACCTCCAATGCCGCAAAGGATAAAACATTAATTTAAACCACCAGTTGACCATGCCCAGAATTTGCCTTCAAATTTTTTCTGACTTACTATAACACCATTGTTGGAAGTATTTTGATTAAAGATACAGCAATGAAAACAGGAATATTTAAAATGTCATCAATTAGTAGCTGAACAATCTTTTTATAATTTTTGGGGTTTTTTTTTAGTGTTAAACAGAGAACTTAATGAAGAGAGAAAAGTGAGGTGAAATTATCTGGAACCATGCATGTTATTGCTGTTATGAACAATCATCTACTTATAAAGTGAAATGAGATAAACAGACATCAGGTAAAAATACAGAATTACAGTGGATGTAATGCATCCTACAATGGTAATTTTTACTTTATTCTCTTGTGTTGCAGAACCAGGATATGTTACATGGTCTCTCCAGACACAGGACCTGGCAAATTTATACTACTGTATGGTTTCTGGTTTAGTTTCTGCTCTAGTCCCAGCTTCCTAGTGATATCACAAAAGGCACTGTATTGCTCCACAGTTTATTTCAAAAGAAGATGAGCAGAGAACAGAAAGAAAATTAATAAAATGGGGAAAGGGAGATTGGGGGAAACGTATCCTAGGACCACTGACTAGGGACACAAGTTCCCTGGCCTTGGTGGTTCTTTAACATATGAAAAGTCCTACTGAGTTAGGATAATAGTCCATTTGGAACATGCAAATTCAGCAAATTCTTCATGTGTATGAAGAATGAAAAAAAAAAAAAAAAACAAAACAAAACACCCCAAACCCAGAAAAGGAAACCCATTTTAATGAAAATGATGCTTCTATTTAAAAGCAATGGTTAGAAATATACAATGTTGAAATTTTTAAAAAATCAAGGCTTGTTGTAATGAAAAATATTTGCAGAAAAAGAATTAATACATGGTAATTGAGGAGTAGAGAAAATTTTGATTTTAAGAATGCAAAACTTATTTTTACTGAAATATTTAAACCAAGGGATCTAATGAATATGTATTTTAAAAACCCAGGAAGATAATAAAGCATGTACATAAACATCTAACTTTGGTAGTTCCATGATTGAAGGTACTATCATTTTATTAGTGTCTGCTTGTGTCCCTGCTTTCAGGACAAATATCTCAAGATATGAAGAGCCACCCTCTCAATTAATTTAGGAACCAGAAGACTCCACTTTGGATTAACTCTTAAACCCAACTGCTTGCTTTTCTAAAAGCTTGAAGATAATCCTGTCTTGTTACTCAGTAACAAGAGTAAACATAACTTGTAAAAACAAGCTTCTAGAAAAAGATTAAATCAATAAAAGGAAAGTGCATAAAAGAAAATCACACTAAAAATACAGGCATAATGGAGAAAAAGTTACACCATCTGTAGAGTCAGAAAACACACTGTCAAAGTGTGTCTGATGTAACTAACAACATGAAGTGGAGGAAAATAGTAAAACATAGTCATAGAGTGACATTGGAAGCAAAGAAGTAGTTTAGAAAGTTTAGGAGAAGTATGTGAATGAATTACTGAGACAAAATGTCACAATATCAAGGACTAATTTAGGAAAAAAATTAAAGGATATGTCAAACAAATTATGCATAAGTTCTGTGCTTCCTGGGTTTTATGAGATGAAGTGCTGATGTTGTACAATAAGAAGAGAATGATGCATTTTCTAATCATATTAATGCAAGCTAAAAATAGGGAGTTCTATATATGTCTAACCTTGACACACAGCACAGTATTTCTAATCTCAACTTGATATATGGAGTTGAGTTTTCCTAATACTCAAGGCAGAAACTGGCAAAATTAATGGCTGATCAATTTACAAAAGCAACTGTAGATAAAGTGGCTGAGTGTCACATTTTAATAACTGCTTGTTAGATCACAAGAGCAGGGAACAACAAGCATGTGCTTTGTTTTCTTCTCCACACCTGCTTTAGGACGTGATTACAATTACGTCAAAGTGACGTGAGAGGCTTATCCTTCCTCCCACATTTTTCTCCTAGCACATTTCTGTCTTCTTCCTTGTGCCTAAACCAATACTAAAGGGGGACAGGGTCAGTGCCGTGGCTGACTGTGAAGTCAGTCAATGAATATCAAGAGTAGCAGAAAAAACAAAACAACCCTTGAGTCACCAAGGACAGGAATATTCTGTCTGAAAGCAGCTCGGATCAGCAAGAGCCAGTTGTGAAGTTAGACCATAGCTATATGTGGTGTTAGGCAAATCCCTTTACTCGTAAATTAAATCAGAAAATAAAACATTAGATTAGGTGGGATTAGGGGTAGGTCAGCAGTGTACCAATAAATGTGGACTTAACATGGTAAATGTGCTAACCAGCTTTCCTTCAATTTAAATAGAGGAATTCTTCAGCTTCTTTATGGAAACGTTTAAATGTAAGCAATCGAAACTATATCAAAGGCAGCAAACTGCAAGTCTCAATGGAATATAAGTTATGTGGTCATCAGATGGTCATTCCTCAAGACTGCCTGCAAATGCAGAACCTTTAAGAGGATTTCTTAATTGAGTTATATGTGCATTATAATAAGAAGAAAGCTTCTGGAAGAGGAAAAACAACCCACACATGGCTTTGAGGGAACAGAGTGCACATACTGCCACAGAACTGCCTAAGCTGGAGAGGCCAACTGGATTTCAGAGCAGCAAAGTGCTGTTTGATCCTACTGTATCCAGGATGACAAGATTGTTCTGTATAGTCTTCATAAATAATGAAGATGCCATAAAAAAATTCCATTTTTGAATTGTCAGTTTCTCCTCCAATAGAAACCACCCGTAAATACTTTAAATAGTTTTATAATAGTTTTATAAATACTTCTATAGTTTTATAATTAGGCCTCAGCAAAATAAATTTGAAGTTCCAAGACACTTTAAGAATATTAAATGTTTGAAATTACTATTTCACAAAAAGGAAAATGTAGTTTTAAAAAACATTATTTTACCTAATAAGAATGGAAAAATATTCCAAAACTTAAAGACACAACAGCTAAGTAACGTGGACTTCTATGTGCCTACTGTTATTACTCAGGGTCAAAACTTAATAAATAAAACACAGACGGAATCTATTAACCATCTTGGTACATCAGATAAAATTATCATGCTGTGGTTTCATACATCCATGAATACCCTGGCCAAAGGCTGCTTTCTTAGCAGACATTGTATATACAACAATTTCAGTAGGAATTCACAAAAAAATTTATTTAGGTATTTAGAGTGCTAAAAATTGGCTTAGCCATTTAGAGTATAAATATTGATTGCTGAAGCTGTCCAGACCTCATCAGTCAGGGGGCTTGCTGATGTGATGGGTGATCAGCTTTAAAAGCAATACTCACAGTGAAGACTTTCTCGGGCTGGCCGCGAGCACGCATGTTTGTGTCATGGATTTGCTTGAGTATCATCCAAGCTTCATCATGTTTTCCAACCTAAATGTTAGCACAAAACGTTAAACTGCAAAATACACACAAATCAAGCTACTCATTATAGTCCCTGAACGTTGTAAGTGCCTCTTTGGTAGAGGCCATGATATAAAACAGAAATAATTCTGACTGGAATCTAGAAAGCGTTTGGGAAGTTATACCTCCAGCAGGAACCGTGGGCTTTCCGGCATAAAGGTGAGGGCAACCACAGAAGAGACACAAGGCAGTGCACAGACAATCACAAATACTCGCCAGCTGTGGAACTGGTAGGCAGAGCCCATGCTGAAGCTCCATCCTGTGGAAGTAGAAATTCACAGAATGTAGACAAATAAGGAGAATTAAACGTGTTATCCTACATATGCTGCTTCTTGGAGATGCAAAATTATTCCTGTATTTAAATGAAGCCTGACTGATGTATTTCCACAAAAATTGGTCATCTAAAAAACAGCTTTACACTATGACTTTCAGCTTCTTTCATGTGACTAGTCATGAGAGAAAGTGGTTGTATTATGGATGAAAGACTTTTTATGCAGGGATGAAGAAGGTTCTTTCAGTTCTCTTCACAAAATCTGTATTAAGGTAGTTATGTGAACCAAAAAGGGAAATCATCACCATGCACAAGAATATATATATATATATATATACAAAATAAATAGTTTTCTATGAACAATGGAAGTCAAGAGACTTAAAAATCTACACACAAATGGTATATTTTATAGAATTCCATAGATTTCCTTAACATTAACTTTTTCTACAAAGTTGATTTCAATTTTCTTAATAAGAATCACCCATGTGAAACTGGAGGGCTGGTAGTTCAGCTTTTTAATACATTTCTAGTTGCTTGATATATTATGACTGGACTATTGAAATGTTACATTTGCAAGAAAACTAAGAATTTATCTTAAGAAAGAGAAAAGTATTATTATTACCTGGCCTTTTACTCTGGCTTCAGTACAGCACAAATTTTCAAGTAAAATTTTCAAGGATAACTTATTAAAAAGTGAGTGGAAGATAAGAATAATGGTAAAGGACAGAAGAGGTTACTGGAAGAAAATGAAATCTTGGGTAATGAAAGAACTGATGTACAGGATTAATCTATTATTTGCTTCCTGACTTTTCTAGGTAAAATACATTGTTAATTAAGTCTGTCTGAATGTCAGTAAACAACTGGTAGGGCTCAGCACCGAATGGCCTATTAAATAGTTCTCCAAAGGAGGCATTTAAGTGAGAAATGTAAAGTGTGTTTCAGATTGTAAAGATTCTATGCTGTGCATCATAAAAATATTATTGGGAAAAAAATTCTCATATTAAAATACTTACATATTACCACATGCAAAATACTGTCAACTCATGATTTATTTTTATAAATCATTAATTTATTTTATTAATGGTTTGATGAAACATCTTCATCAGCAGATGTGGGAATGTGTTTATTTCTGGTCTCCTACAAACTTCCTATGTTTCTGAAACTATATCACTTTGCTCTACAGCCATTTAGCAGTGCCATCTTTACCTCAGGATGAAAGGGATAAAATCAGTAAGAATATTGGCAACAATGCTGAAATCCCATGTTACTTTTTTTCAAGTAAGACTCCATATAGACATACTTTACTGCTCAAAATGTCCTTCCAACTAAACAAGGATGTCTGAAAAATTAAAGTTAGATTTTATTCCAAAGCAAAACCAGGAATTAAAATTTACAAATAAGCATGTAAAACAAAACAAAAAGAGGCATAAAGGTGTGTTAGAATTCACTCTTTATTGATTTTTTGAAAATGTTAACATTTGATCACATGGAATTTCAAGTCTTAAGTAATATGGGTGTGTTTTACATCTAAATTGTGAAGGGAAGGAAGTAAAGAAAGCTTTACAGTGTGTTAATGAAGCAATTAGAGAGAGACTGTGGAAATTCAACTAGCAGGGATGGACAGTGGTCTGGTCTCAACT
Organism: Aegithalos caudatus; assembly: GCA_013389925.1. Classification (NCBI taxonomy): domain Eukaryota; kingdom Metazoa; phylum Chordata; class Aves; order Passeriformes; family Aegithalidae; genus Aegithalos; species Aegithalos caudatus. Next base: position 25,036 of record WEIU01022335.1, read on the forward strand.
GATTGCCCAGGAGGCAATCAACCTTAAGCCATGAAAAATGGAAGTATAGGCAGGGAAACTTATGTTCAGGTTATGGTGAGAAGAGAGGGATCAGTGGAATTGTTATGCAGATTAGGCTGTTACATATAAGGTTACATGTTAATTATTGGTCAGCTGCTTTTCCGTATATGGTTACATCGCTGTTCATACGTTCTTTGTTCTGTTCCCTGTAATATTTGTCTTCTGTTGGCTGCCCACCTCAGCCTTCATTCCCTGGGGTTACTGTGTATGGCTTCTGTTTTTTGTCAGCTGCCTTGATAAATTGTTTTTTGGGCAACCACAGCAGTACCCACTCTTTTTACTTCATTGGTGCAGTCCCCAGTGACAACCGTCTTGGTCAAGCCAGAGACCTTTGAAACTCCCAGGGGTCCCAGCCCAGACCATTGGACCCTTTTGAGTTTCCTCAGGACTCTGCCCCGATGGTGACTTAATAGAGAGAGGCATCCTCAATCCAGTTGTCCAAAAAGGAATTTTAATTATATGAAAGCAACAAACAAAAAAGCGCACACTGTATAAGAGTGAACTGGAACAAGGCAGTAACAAGGGGTCAAAAAAAGCCTGAGGCCAGGGTCAGACAGGGCTATTTATACATCCCAGTGTGGGAGGGGAGTTAAGGTGGGGTCTCAGGGAAGGGTCCAATAGGAGAGAATGATTAGGAATATTAAAAGTCCTGCACCAATAATCAACCTAGGGTAACACAAAGAACAAGGAACCTTCTAGCAACGATTTGCATAGAGAGCATGAGAGTCAGCCTCTTGCTGTTGCAATTAAAACAGGATTTCCCAGGGAATTGTTCCAGAGTTCTTCTCTTCCTTGGGGAAACCACTCTTTACAGACCTAGCTTTATCCCAGATTGCAATAGAACCATCAACCTTGAATCAGGGTGAGTGAGCCCTGTTCCTCAAGTCAGGTCGACCGGACTGCGACAAAAGACCACACTTCTGTTTTGGATATTGTGTAAACATTTCTATTCCAATAATGAGAATCATATTTTTCATTGCATAATTTGAAGTATAGAACAAAATTGCCCAATGCAAAGTCTGCAAAATAATTTTTTGGTGAAGTTTATTTTTGGTCTGATCAGCGAGTTGATTTGAACCTCTGGGCAGCTGTGCAATTGCTAGTGCTGCCGGGAAGGCTGCAAAGGATGAGAGTTTTCATCTTTCAGAATGTTCAGTATCAGTCAAGGTACTGGCTTTTGTTACTAGAAACTGTTCCAGAAATACATGAAGCCACTGGTGTAGTTAGGCAGTCTGTCTTTCACAGCTTCAGTTTATGCTTTATGAGATTGAGCTGTACAAAGGGCAGTTCTGCAGTAAATGAAATCAACCTGGTGTTACACCTGTAATAAAGCAACAGCAACATCTCGTGCTCTGTAGCCAGTCCTGGAAAATGCTCTTGGTAGTCTATTTTTAGTTGTCATTTATTAATATAAGTGAACCAAACTACACTTAATTAAAAGCAATAAATGCACTGTTCATTCTGTTGTCATTGTGACAACCTACAAAACATCTTTTTTACTCCTCAAAATACCAGAGGGACATGTCAAGTGAAGCGTTCATTATAGTTTTTACTGGTTTTTTTCCATCCTTTTCACTATGTTCTGTATTAGGTGCTGCAATTTATCTTGTCATTTAATGTATCTGCTGAATTAATGATAAAGAGGAATGTCAGGATTATAAAAAGCAATTTGTAGAAAAAAACCTGGAGCTGCAACAGAGCTTTCTGGAGGTTGTTCCTCCCATCTATTCCAGCACCAGCACTAGATCAGCAAAACAAATGTATTTCAAATGCACAGCAACTTTGGATTTATTTTTATATTTAACACATCCTTTTTCCCCAGGTCATGAGCTAATCTGGATAATGGAGCCATTAGAGCAGCTCTGAATTTAGCTCACAAAGTGGCTTTCATTCCTTTTGTACTCAAGTCTTGAAACTAAATGAAATTGTGTTCTTGGCTGTAAGTCAACCTCCTTCTCCCCTGATTTATGGCAAAATAGCAAAGGCACAGCAGCACTACATGGCTGCATTCAGTGCAGTGCTCAGCAACTGGAGCCAACCTTCACCCTTGCTCCCTGGCTATGCTATATTTGAGAGTCATTAATCTTGAGAACAGGGCCTAGTCCCAGTGTTTTATGAATTGCAAAACACATCTTGGGAGTAATGTACTGTAGAGCAGCCCCAAACCTGTGATGGGTGAATCTGAAGCTGCTGCAGGAACTTGCTAAATAGCTTCTGGAAAAGGCCAAGTGAGTCACAGACATGGCAATTACTGATTACAGAAACACAGGAACACACAGCGGAGCAAAATCAAAATGTACAAGATGCTAATCTGTACCCCATCACCAATTTATGAGTTGAGCACAATGTCAACAAGATCTTGTCTCAGAAAACAGTGTACCATCAGCTCCATAATACTNCATAATACTAATATATCAAAAGGATATTATAAAAATTTTTCTCCAACAGAGAAAAAATTTTTCAGAGGTTTTCTGAATATATATAGAGGGAATCCTGTCCACAATAAGATGAATTTTATGAATGTATAATGCTTGATAAACAACAAGTATCTTCAAGGATCCTCTCCTACAGCAGATATGTTACTAGAGAGAAGATTTATGGGGATGATTTGCTTAACTTTCCACAATAAGGGTTGCAAGGAACATGACAGATCTCTATAAATTTATACATGTTACAATGAATTGCAATGTGGGCCATGAAAAACGTGGGTTNTACCGGCTGGCAGGGAGACAGCTTATAGATATACCAGAGGAATAAAATTGTGAACACCTTTCTAAGACACTGAAGTTAGTAAAGAAAATCCAATCAAATATAGTTATTTTATGGAATAGTTAGCTAAAGACTGAGTACCTAAACAACTTTTGTTATTCATTCAGTATGAACAAGAGAAACTAGTTTTATGGCAGTGTCATAAATTGCCAGAACCTGATTTTTCATTGATTTCTATCTTTTAGTAGATCAAAGGAGGGAGTAGATGCAGAAACATACTTAAAAATTACAGATCGTGGAGAAAGAGAACCAAGGCACTTACAGAAATTCTTAGACTTCACAGATTCTTCCAAAGAATAATTTACATGATTTTATAGCTTTCCTTATTTCTGTTTTACCACACAACCTTGGGTCAGAAGTCATCTTTCTAGCCTTCATTTTCAATGTTTTTGTTTGAAATATTTATGGTAACTAATAAGCATGATTGCTCTGAATTGTCACTTGGTGGCACTGTTACCGTACTCAATACAAATAAAGCTTAAAACCATTGCAGGAAGAATTTTACTACCAAGTGCTGCTGTTTTGTTGAGTATTTCCCTAAGCTAAGCTAAAGCAAAATTATAAGGACTGGAAATACTTTGAAGCTTGCATCTCTTATTATTACACTTACATTTATTCTGCCCTGGCATTATCAAGTTTAACTGGCAGTGTCATCTAAGATTTGAGACCATATATTACTACTCATTAGAATAAAAGTGAAACATCACTGAAACTGAGAAAAAAGAAAAGTTCAGATAAGTTATGTAGCTGAGGAGGATCTGCACATATTTTTACAAAGCTGAATGAAAACCCTGATTTTATACAATTGCAGAAAAGACGTTTTCAGAATTCTTCTGTGTCGTATTGTTGTGAAATTCCAGTAGCACAAAGTAGAACACTTGTCTTTTCTGTGATTAAATTATTAATACCACACAGGAAAAGCAGTGTTATTTTTAGCTTGTATAGATAGTTACTCTACAAACCTAGTCTCAACAGGTCAGCTGCTGGTAATTTCTGACGAAGGAATTTGGAAATGAAATAGCTAAATGTGGCAGGCCATGATGGAGTGAACTTAACAAAGGGGCATGGCTCTCTAGCTAAATGCAACTAGCCCTTGAGGATCACCAGTTCAATGGCAGAAGAATCTGAAAGTGTTAATCAGGTGTATTTTGCAAATGTATTAGACTCAGAGTTCATCTGCTGACACTCAAAACTGCGATGAGAAGGAACGAGGCATTTTCTAAAGACACATCTCCTCTGTCACAGAGAAAGGGTTGTGTAAGCACAGACCCAAGTCACTCCTCTGTGCTGGCATTGGTATTTTTCTGAAGACCTTTGAAAATCAGGTCTCCAGTCGTTCCTGTAGGTAGTATTTCCTATTCAGACAATCCCTGGGATAGCTCCAAGAAGAACTGATCTTGCACAGACAATAATTTGCTCTCAAATACTATCCAAACATTGTAGTCCAGGTTTGTACCTCTGATCAGGTTTGTACCTAGTGACATCAACAGTCCACTTCTTAAATTTCTCTAATACCTGCTGTAGAACAGCCCTGTAAAGTTTTACTTTTCATTAAGGAGGAAGTTTATGTATTCTCATACTTCAGACAATGACATGGTAGGATACATGCCCAAAATTTGAGGTTTAGTAATGACAAATAAGGCTTTCACTTAACCTTACATATGCTCTGCAGAATACTGACAGAGCTGTTATATTTGTTTCCTTGAAATGGAATTGCTAATGTATGAGGCCTGATAGGAAAAAAAGGACCCATAAAAATTAGTTTCAAATCAGAATATTTAGAAATGCTGGGGTGCAGGTGGAAGTGGGGGGAAAGCAAGGGAAATTTATAAGTCATTGTTTGCATGGTTTGAAGTGGTCTGTCTGAAATTCAGACAGACTTGTTCAGACTGACTTTCATTTGGCCCTGAAGTATGGCTGTATTAAGATACTGTGACTCACAGCAGTCAATGCAGTCAAGAAGATAATATTGAAAATGAAAAAGAACAGACTTAATCATATAAGAGAATTAAAGCTTTAGCCCTAATAAGAGAACTGCAGGTACCCAATAGTCTGCTCATGTTATCTATCTAATCTTGGCAGATGCTAGAAGTGACAAAGGGTGTCTAATTACTGGTGTATTTATGATTATGAAATCAGAATTCTTCTTGCCTCCCTGGTAGATAAATATTAAAACATGTAGGGTCTTGAAGCAGGCTGTTGCCAATGCTGGGCCTGATGGAAATTGCATGCCTGTATCTTGATTGAACAAAGGAAGCTATTCTTGCACTTCAATTTTCTTTACTGGGAAGGATACTGGGCCAACCAAATAAAACAGAGACGTGAATATGACAAAATTACTCATTATCCATTTGTAGGTTATGAAGTCTAACAGGGCAGAAGAGAAGCTATACAGAACCAGAGAGCAAGGACTTGCAAACTAAACTGACCATTATAATTTTCCTATATACTCTCCTCTCCCTCTCCCTCTCCCNAAGGACAAGACTAATGCCAGGAAGATTCCCATTTATTCTACCCAAGCAGCTGCACAAATTCCTGTTCCCCCCTTTCCCTGAGACAAAGAGGGCAGACACCATCTTTGCCTCCTGACCACACTGTTTGATGGAGGGCAGGGGGTAAGGTTTTGAAATTTCAGTATCTAGCATTTATTCAGTTATATGTTTTTCTGGGCCTTGCAGGCTTTTTTTTT
>WEIU01022350.1:6872-20358 GCA_013389925.1 Aegithalos caudatus
TTTTTTTTTTTTTTTTTTTTTTTTTTTTTTTCCTGCAAGGCTATAATTATTTGCTACTAGGTTGTTTTTTTTTAATATAAAATACTTTTTGTATGTTTTCATGGAAACAAAGATTATTCTGACTTTTTTTTTTTGTCTAGCTCTGGTACCGCATTAATTCCTTTCTTTGGCTAACCTTTCATGTTAACTGACTCTTCCTGAAGGAAGATACAGTAGAAGAAGACATAAGGACTAAATCAAAAGGTAAAAAAACTAAAAGGTTTTATTGTATATGCAGTCTGTCCTGAGACTTCAAAGGCAAGTAGGGTGGTACTTGTCATAAATAGGGCCAGGAGGTAATATCTCCTTTTTAAAGCCTCCGTTAAAGAACAGTCTTGGGTAGGGAGCCTGAGGGGCACACCACCACTGCTCCCAATGGATGACATGGAGGAGAAGAGGTTCAGCTTTGTCACATGGCAGAGCTGGGGCTTCCGTCCTCACGGGAGTCTGTGGGAAGACCTCTTGCTGCTGGCTTGTAGCCTGGGGGTCTTGCTGGTTGAGTGCTCTTCAAGTCGGGATGATGGCATGAAGAGGCCTTCGTTGGTGTTCTGGTGCTCCTCCTCGCTCTGCTGGCTTGGGGATACCCCTCTTTATCCCTGGTGTGAAGTAGGGCCACAAGTCTCGGGGTCTTTCCTGAGCCAGTGCCCCCTAATTTGCATTCTGTTCTGCTTGCACGGCCTCTTAGGAGCACTGGAAGTGACACTCAACAACAGAAAAAAATGACAGACAGGGTACCGCACAAAGTAATGATAAAAAGCTGCGGGGGTTAACATTTTACAATTTAAGTGTAACAATGTAACACTAACAATAAGCAGGAATTAAGCAATGAATAACTGTACTTAATGTTGATGAAACCTTTTCAAATGGATTTTATTTCTCACAGTACTACATACCTCAGCTATTAGATATCAAATGTTTTTGAGTTCCCAGTTATTAAGTGGTAGTCTATATTTTTTTATTTTTCTGTTCTTTGAATCAGTCGTAGGACTGAAAATATTTTTATTTATGGACGTTGCCACTCAAACCTTGTAGATACATTGTAGTCAGGGATAGACACTTGCATTCATTATTTAAATAAAGATACCTGCTTTCATTATTTTCCTTACATATTCTTTTGAAGCATTATAATTATTCTCAAGGTTGATGATGCTGCAATTACTGTTAGTTGTTGCATTGGGTTTGAGACTTAAGAGTCCTGTTCTTGGTAGTTTCCTTTCTTTTCTCCCCACTTCCTGGCATCTAAACTGCATTAATATTAAACAGTCTGAACCCTTGGTAGCTGAGGAATCAGTTCTGACTTCAGCGGGTGTGCTCAGATAGGCAAAACCTATTCCTGTACTAAAATGAAAATAGAATAAGCTGGTACTTGGCAGGGTTATACATATGAACAGAATGTGAAAGTAGGTGCTCTGGTAAAGGCAGGAGTTGACAGTTGGGTTCAACTGTTTTTGTAGTTGGTTGGAGCAGAGGAGGAGTTGGTGGTGTTCGTGACTTTTATAACAGTAGACCTATTCAAAGCAACTGTGAAAATCAAGGAGGGACATGTGTGTATTCATTTTTCTTTTGGCACAGCAATGCTTCAATAGCAGAAAGAAATTCTTTTCTACCTTTAGAACAAACAATGAGAATCTTTCAATAAATTAAAAACCTCATTTCCTGACTTTTTTGCATTTTTCAAATTAATAGTTTCTTTATCTAATGTTCATTGGTTGGTGTTGTGCTTCTGTTTATTGTAGTGATTGTGAACATAAATAAATTTGAATGTGTACATATATACTTTTGTCTTCTCAGTAGTCACTGGAAATCTGAAAACTGTTTTGCAGATTCTATAAAGCTTGTGTTATCAGAAATACGATACAGCATGTGTTAGTAATATTAAAGCTTTCTGCTCTCCCGTTATGTCCAAAGGACACATTCACACAAAACTATTGGGTTTCTATCCTAAACTGTTGGATGAGAAGTTTGATTTATATTCCAATTAAATCTTGCTCCAATAGAGTTCCAATTAGCTCTTGCTCAAGAATAGCTTACATGACTGTTACGTTAGAAATGCTTATATTTAGAAGCAGACATTGCTAAGCCAATTGTCTTGCTATGTAAGTGGCAAGCGGTTTTTCTCAAAAAAGTCACCAAAATGTTTGTAAGGGAATTACTGTTTTTGAACTGCTTTGTCCTTATTCTTAGAGTATGATGAGGACATTATTTAACTTCTCCCCTAATTTCTAGTTAGGATTCAAACTTATGTTATGTCCACACTGTTGAGAGCAAGCTCACAAAACGAGTAGTAGGCTTTGCACAAGCTTTACAACAAGGAATTATTTTTGTTTCACACTAGCCTTTAGACACACACACTTCTGTCTCTTAAAAAGACATTGCAGAATTATAGTTCATCTTAGAAGAGTTTGCTTGTGCATATCAGCTGTGATTGATCTGCTCTTTAAAGATTTTAAAGGCATCTTGTGTCAAGCTAATATTATGTACAGAAGTGGGTTGATGAGCAGATTTTATGTGCATCACCTACTCTCAGTATTCAGTACTCACGGAATCAAACTTTCATATTTATTTGAAATAGACTGTAGTTCTTCTGTATATGTTTGTACTGCAAAAAGGAGGTGCTTTTAACTGTTCCCCATAGAAGTCTATCTGTGGTGCTTTAACTTCAGGTACAGTGCAAATTAAAAGGAGTTCTTTACTGACAGTCTTGCAAGTCTAGCTTTTGAGCAGTAAACAAAAGCGTGAAATAACCTCCTTTGTGTTTACAGGTCCTAGGGTCACTTAGCATGGCAAAGTGCTCTACATGAAATTAAGATAGCACTATGATTTAAAAGAAGGAAATTGTCTGCATTTATCAGTTCCCCATGCTTCTAATATGTGTCAATGGAATGAAAGAAGAATTTGGTTTATGATTTTTTTATAGTGTATTCTAAAAAACAGTTAAAAAAAATAGTTCACATTAAGCAGAGTAATCCCTCTTACATGTATAAAAGTAGGAATTTTTCAATAGTTTTCTGTGTGGCTAAATACCAGTTTCATCGAAAACCAAAAAATTTCAGAGTAGATCTATTACTGATGTTTTATTTGTTTACAGACAGAGAACACTTCAATCAGTGGTATAATGACTTAATAAATACTATCTGGTCTTATCCAGTACTACCATTTAAGATATTCTTAATGCTAGAAATTAGGAAATTACCAAAAGTAAATGCGTATACAAGGGTAAACTTCCTTGTTCTAAATTTGTAAAATAATTTTTGTGTTGAGAAGAGAGTCTATATAATGTGGTGGGGAATTGGGGTGGTGTATATGTATAATTAATAGCTAACTCAAATTCACAATAACTTTAATCAGTATTTCATTTTAACATCTTGACTTCCTTTAGATCTTTTAGAGACAAGTCTGATAAAATTTTTGTTTAATTATCAAATTTAATTTCTCAACTAAAAACCTATAAAACTAAAATAAACATAAATGCTATTTATGCGTGATAATTTAAAATGCTGCATCCTTTGTATGAAAAAATATTTCAGCGTGGATTATCTGTCATTTTTTTTTAAGTATTACAGTGGTTGGCCCCTTTGTCATAAATTAATTTTTAATATACTGTGAGGATAATTTCCTTTTTAAACATGCTATGAATACAATTTTTCTATATTTAACAGGTCACACCATAGAAATATTTTTATCCTGTTTCCTCTGACTTTCCAACACAACTTTCAGTCCTTTATATTTTTATAATTCTCTAAAACTCTTTGGAAATCTGAGTGAAAATACATATTCAATTTGCTACTTAGATCCTAGACATAATCAGTTTTAAAAGCTTCATCTTTTAACATAACTAGCAAATATTTTGTATGTATAGGTATTTTTCCTAATCGCAGTTCTGCTTCTTTAATTTTAAAGGTCAGTTCTATTATTCTTGATGTTTTTACTTTAATATGGCAAGCTAAAAAAAAAGTGAGCAGAATACTTTCTGTCATACAGTAGTTGCATTTTAATATCTACCCAAAGAGTGCATTTCCAAAGAAAGAGTTACCCAGAAAAGGCTTGCTAGATGGTATTAAAAATACCAGTTTCAAGGGAGACAAAAGAATGACCTTCAAACTTTTTCTGACTTTGTCTCTTATCAGTCATGCAAGTGTCAGAGTCATAATGTGAATACTCAAGAAGGCTTTGAATTGTCAATAGAGGGAGGCTTCCTCTTTGAGGTTATATTTGCTGGAACAGAAGAGATAACACTATTATCAGTGCTTTTGTAGTGTAGCCAATTTCTCATTGCATGTACTGAAATTCACTTTTTAATACAGTTTTGATATTAATGTAATGATAAATATGTCAGACTGGTAAAATAAATTCTTAATGTTTCTGTCAGTCCTGATAGAGTACAAAATAATGCTCTGATGTCTTTCAGAGATTTTTATGAGCATTTCTGGGGGGAAAAAAAAGTAATTTTCAAACATATTTCTAACCTCTTCTTTAGTAAATTAACATTAAATATGTGTTTCTTTCTGGGGTGTGTGAAATTACCAAACAGTTGGAACTTGAAAGTCTAGCTCTGGAATGTGAAATACAGAATAAAAACTAGCACACTGTTTAATACACAAATATCATTACATGCTATTTGTCATTACCATTGTAGGAATGGGGTTTTTTAAATTAGACATTCAAACCCAGGCTTTCAGAATTGGCTTGAGCAGCTCTTCATGGGCTTGTTACTTTTATTCCTTAAATATTGTAATTTTTTTCTATGGGATAACTAATGCACAAAATAACAGTGCATTCAAAAGCATTGTGCAAATTTTGCATGGTAATAAAATTGTGCTAAACTTTCAAGTGGACCTCTTTAATATTGTTAGTATTAACACTGAAATTAATCAAGGGCTTAACCCCTACTGATGGACTATATAGAGCTTTGAAAACCATCCTTTCATTTCCGTTGACTTACTGGTCATTGTTAGCAATAATTCCTTCTTATTTGAGATAATTTCTACAAGAATGATATGGTATCTCAACTAAAAGAGGTACTCTTAGGTAGTCTCATGAATAGTTACTGCATTTAGACATTCTGAACTAATATTTGTATTCATGAAATGAAATTCTTCAATGAAATTCTGATTTTCTAATGTATAGGTTAGCAAATAAAGATTGACGGGACTTAAGGTTTCACCAGCAATCTCAAATATTTCAAATGTATGAAAGTAGCTCTTAAGATCTAATAAGTCATTTTTAGAAAATAATAAATCAGCATGTATGTTAAATGTCTGCAGCATTCTGTGGAGGCAGAATTGTGGTTCTGAAAACTAGACTTTGTTAGTATCACAAAAAAATTGACCATATTTTGTGATTGTTGGAACTTTTATTACTGAGGAGAGCTCTACTTCTGGTTTGTAACAGTATCTCAAATCTTATAGAGTTGCCTGTTTCTCTGTTAGCATCACTCAAGAGGCTGATAACCAACATGTTGTTTTTGACAGGAAGATTCCAAATTATTTTGTACAGTGGCCTTTAGTTCAACTTTGGTGTGCTAAGAAGTCTGCAAACTGGAAACTTCCGTTAGAGTATTACTGATTTTAGCAAGGTACATGGTTGATAATACATATTTTACACTACATGAAAGGTTGGGCTATAGTATTTGTCTTACAGAACTAGGCTAAATTTGGGGTTATTTTTGCTTTGCTGTTCTTAGTTACCTTATCTCTTCTCCTGCCAATCTAGCTGCCTTCAGGAAAGCAAAAATGGTTGAAGCAGTGGTCAAGTGCATTCTTTCTCAATTTTCCCGTTCCTAGTGGAGTAATTAATTGGACTAAAAAAGATAAAAATGTGTAATGCTAATATCCTATACCTAAACAGGTATTATTTTCAAATATATATTTTCATATTTCTCTTCATACCTTAACAGATAGAATCCTAGTAGTAAATTTTGTAATTCTAGAAGGTTCCAAAATATAAAAAGTAAAGGCAAGTGAAAGAAATAAAAATGCAGAACACAAGATGAGATGAAAAATATTTCATTTATTATCCAACTTTTCTTTCAATTATTTAGTTCATATAATAAGAAACAGTGTTCTTTGAGGCAGCTTCTGAGGACTGTCATCTACCAGATTAATTCAGATAGTAGTGGTTTTGTTAAGCTTTTCTGCTGTAGAATGTAGTTGTTTTGTTTTTGCCATTGTATATGTGAAAGACTGTCTTCGAAGTTCCAGGTTCATAGGGAACAAAAGAAATTTTATTTAAAATTCTCTGACAGCAGCACAGGCTTACTGATACTCTTTTACTTATGTGATATCAGAGGCTAACTTTGAAAAATAAAGTTACTATGTCTTTAAGATAGCTAAACAATTGACATCCATATTTGAAGCTGCTCTTAGCTCTTTGTTAGCCAGCTTACCTATTTCAAAGGACATCCTAAGTCATTTACATGGTGTGTATACTAATTTACATTCTTTGGGGTTAGCAAGGTGTAAAGAGGAAGGGAAGAAGAGGTGTGGTCTGTTAGGGAGCAATACATGCAGTTGTAATGCATGCCAGCTGTTCAGATTAACTTTTGAGGTAATATAGCTCTCTGGAGACAGATACTTAAAAACAGAAAAGATGTTCACTAATAGGGGGCTCTTAAACAGTTTAAGGAAAGACACAGATGTACTTTCTAGTGCTGAAAATAGCTTATATTTTGGAGTACTTTATCAAGGCAGATGTGACATTCCATACCACTTCAAGGAGTTTTAGGACATGTAAAAGATACTTAGATGGAATTGGCAGAAACTTGCCTCCCACTAGCAGGAGTTGAGAGATAATAGTAGTACTTAGAGGACTCGGACTGTTTTCTTCTGATGTGTGATCAGACCTTCCTTTCATAATCTTTGAGAAGGGTGAGCACATACATGACATGTAGAAGCTTCTAACCATCACTGTTCCTTGTTGAGGTAGACGCTGCCATAGAAGTTGAAGCTCTATCTGTTAGTTGCCTTGTGGAGTAAGCAAGTTATATTCATTCATTNGTTTATTTTATTCATTAAAAAAAAAAAAAAAAAAAAAAAAAAGAATTCTCATAGCATTCTCATACAAGCAGAGAAAAAACCCTCACCTTGGAGAAACTTGAACTGCTAAGTGTGTGATATCGGATTGAATGTGGAACATTAGCAGGATGTCATTAAACTTTTCTTACATGTTTTTTCTTGTTCAGTCACTCAGTGTAAGCCATATTTTGGTCCACTAAATAATTAATCTCCAGGTCAATTTAGAAGGAACTTATGAGAGATGATTTCTAACCACCAAAAATGTGGCTGACACACTTTTACCTGCTGAATCTCTTGCCCAAGGTTATTTGCAGAACCTATTCTATATTGAAAGCTTGATTTTTCTTGTGACAGCCAGTTTAGCCTTCTGCAGCTAAATGTTATGTAGAAATAAGTGTTATATTGAAATTCTTTAATAGAGAGTAAATGGTTTTACTTTATAGTTTGTTCTATGCAATTAAGTGGCTTACTCAATATTATATATCTTTCTAAATATTAATGTTCTAAAATTCTATCAGCAATAAACCATCAGAATGAAATATTGGCTCACTGAAATCAATAGCAAAGTACTTATTGACTTCTTTTGAATCTTTATTTCATCCAAATTATTTCAGGTACAGAGAAACTTCTTTGCGCTTCTACAGATATATAGGACTGGAAGTCAGCTTAAGCCAAAGTCACCTTGAGCTGTTTGAACTAGAGATTCATACCTTGTATAGACTAAAAAAATGTGTGTTGAAACTGTTTTTGTTATTTTACATCAGTATTTTGCCTTTTTCTGGTTAATTAATATGCTGTTCTTATAAATGAACCATCTTACATTTTTTGGTTTTCAACAACTTTGCCCAGATTAGTAGTACTTACTTGCAAGCCATGATCTACTAAAGCCATGTAACTTCTCCTACTGCAGAGAAAGAGAATCATTTATCATGAGGTATTGTTTTTGCTCTCAAACTTCTGCTTTGCATTTCAGTCTTTGTTAATGAAATTCATTATATAATCTTTGCCTTTGGCCTAGAAACTTGCTTGTTCACAGTCACCTGTTTATTTTTTTTTGAAACATTTATTGTGTTGAAGAATATAACTTTGTTAATTTATGAATTGAGGCACGATAATTGAACATTAAGTAACCAATGTTTGTAGAATATGACTAAGCTTATTTTCTCCTTTCTGAGCTGGAAGCATATTGCAATTTCACAATTAAGTACTTGTAATATTCTTAGCTTCCTTGCAAACTGTAGTCCAAGTATCAAAGTCTCACATGAACAAGCACTTAAAATATCCTAAAAGTTTTTGTTTTTTTTAAGTTTCACATCAACTAGTTCCTAGTTTTCCTTGTATCAAATACATGGACGTTGACTGTTCAATTATATTTTTTCTCCTCTTCTGTCGATAAAACTTTTGTTGCTTTTTGCAGTCTTGGAACTTTACAGTGCTTGACTATTTGGGTGTTTTTCTTGGCGACAGCAGATGGAAGAAACTTGAAATGGAGCTTGTCTTGCTGACAGCAGTATTTGATTTGTATTAATTTCAGGCTAAGGATAATACAAAATAGATCTGAGGTTTTGTGTCATAACATAAATTTTTTAGTTAGTAGTGTTCGTGTTACATTCAGTGATTGCCTGACATCATAAACAAAACTTCATAAAAGATATCATCACAAATTTGATAGTTGCTGAAGCACTAGATGCTTAATGGCATGCACATCCTTTGAAAAAAATGTTCTCACTCTTGATTCTAATAATTAGGAAGCATCTGCCAGTGCATTAAGCAATGACTAAGTATGTGACTCTTAAAGGTGCCTTTATAAATCGTGGATTCAAAGAGTTTGTTATTGTGAAATAAACTCCTATTTGTCAGGTGTGCCCACTCTCAAACTTTATATTCTAAACATGGACTGATTCCTGTATTCTCAATTTGTCCTACTAAAGGCTTCATTTTACTCAGTTGCTGTCATGTCAGCAATACTTCTTCCAATTTGCTAACTAGACCTAATATACCATGCAAAAAATTCCTCAGGGCAACACTCAACTTTTTTTTTTTGTAACAACTCAACTGTACAATTCCAATTAATATAGGCTTATTCTAGGATACTGATAGAAATTTTAAAATCAAGTGCAGCAAAAGTTATTAGCAATTTGGTTTTGACTGGGTTTTTTTTAGGTATTCAGTTCTATTTTGAATTTTTTTACAATCATGTTAAGCCTGGATTTTTCCTAAGTTATTTTCTCCAAATAACTGCTGCTTTGTGATCTTAAGTGCTAGTTAGCAAAAACAAAGAGCAAATGCAATGTATTGGGAAGAAGATAACAAGCTGTAGCATCCAGTTATTGAGAGATGCCTCTACCAGAATTAAGGTGTAGAAGACACCATATGCCAAAGTCAATAGCAGGAATTTTATTTACCAGTCAAATTGGAGGTAGAGATTAGAAAGGCATAGAAAAGAGAGGAGATTAAGAGAGAGGCCAGGAATTGGGGTTAACTCCTTTAAGGCAATCTTTGGTTTGGAATGATGAAAAGGGGAAGCTTGACAAGGGGCCCTACTAGTTAGGGATTTTGTAATTCGATACATTACTGGTTCTAGTGTACCTTCAACAAGACTGCTTATGCTTACAAAGTTTTCATACAAAATACAAAAAAGTTCCCTTAAAAGGTTTTAATGCAAACACATCTTTACATTGGGCCTATGCTCTGTTCTCCAGGACTTAGAGCATAGCTCCATGTAATTTAATCCTGACAAAAAACAACTGTGGCTTTACTCTTGATGGGGTCATCAAATGATTAAATTACTGTCCTTTTTAAGTTTAGCTGTATTATCCCAGCTTGCCTTTTTTTTTTTTTTTTTTTTTTTTAACTTCAGTGAGCAAATCACCCTGATCACATCCTTTTACAATTGCTGCCACGATAAATTGCACCCACAACTGAGAAACATGTGTGGTGAAGAATGTACTATGGTTGCCTTATTGATCAGCGTAAATAAAAAGAAGTAAGGTCAAGTTAAAATACCCTTTTGGGACACATGGTAGGAGACCCAGTAGTACATCAGACATGTTCAAGTGGAAATACAGCTCTGATATACTTTGGTATGTCTAATGATTGATAAATGCATTGGGTTCTGTTATAAATGAACTGAGCCAAATAAAAATACAACAAAAATTTATTAAACCGAATAAAGCCAAATTAGAAAAGCCCACCACCAACAAACAAAAATACAAAAAAATACAGGACCGAGCCCGGGAATTCGGCCTGGGTGAACCCGGGATCAGCCTCGCCTGCACTGATCCTCCACAGGTTCACAAATTGCTGGTTCAGGCCTGGGGTTTTTATACAGTTTTTCAGCCCTGAGGCTGAGGAATTCCCAGATTTCTATTGTACAATTGGTGTGGTGTAGATATGCAAAGAAAGTTTCGGGGTCCGTGAATGGGATGGCTACACAGTCTACAATAGAGTTGCTGCTCCTTCAGGAATAATTCATAGCCAGGCAGGATGGTCCACTCAAGTCTTGATGAAATTTCCTCCGTAGCCGATCTTATGATGATGATGTCAGGACTGGTGCCAGTGTCCTTATCGGCCAGTCTGTAGAAATGTTGATGAGTTCCCGGAGCTGCTGTGGTCTGTGAAAGGGACTGTCCGGAATCTCCTTTTCACCTTCCATATCTAGATGGGTTGGTCTATGGCTTCGGGGACTTGAGGAGACAAAGGCTTTCCTGCTTGTTGTTCTACTGTGATGGTAATCAGGACGGCTCACTATTCCTGGAAGCGTTTTCCATATGCAGCAGTTCTCTGTAGCCAAGTTTCTCTGTATATTTCTGGTTTTAGACTTATCCTTAAATTTATATTACATAGGTATAACATAGTATACAAGAATGATACAGGAAAAATACAAATCGCATATTCCATATATAACAGTTCTAAAAATGTTTATGGTTAGAGTTGCTTGAGAGCTGGTAAAAGGCTTTCCTGTATTTTACCCATGTCCCATTTGTAGTACATGGCTGTCCCCCCATCTGGTCTAGGAAGGGGTACTCAACCATTTTGTATCTAACATTTTCTTTTGTTAAGATTATTTAGCTCATTTGGTAGCATCTTTGAAAAATTTAATCAAACCATAATAAAGCTAAACCTTTCCAAGAAAGAACTGGGAAGCTTAATACATTTTCCTTTATTCCAAGTATGAATTCTTGTACCAACTCCCAGGTTAAATTTGGTTGAGACAAAATTATACATCCATAAGACAAGTGTAAAAGCTTTTCCTCACACCATTTTTTCAGTAAAAAGACAAAGTTAGCAAAAATCAAACTAGTAATACATAAAATGTGCAGTCCTACTAATATTTTTTTATCTCCCAAGAAGGTGCTTGTGATGAAATCACAAATCACAATCACATTAATAAACTGAAAATACAGGCAGTTGTGGTGGCAACTGAAAGTTACATCCATTCATCACAGCTCAATTTCATGTCTTAGCAGGTTCCCATAAAAAGAAAAATGACAATTCAGCCTACTATAGACCAATTATTATTAAAGAAAGGAATAATCTATTGATTATGATGAAGTTCCTGTGTCTACCACAAAAGTAGCTGAAAAGTTAAAGGGGCCTAAATAAAAGTGGTTATCACATCATCTTGGCTGTTTTCTGTGAGCTTTCTCATGTAAATTGAGGGAATGGAGGTTCCCCCACTTGAAACTGGTTCTTTTCATCTTCAGTTGAGAGTGTTCTTCCTGGAACAGGAAAACATCACAAGTCTCAGATGGGTTTGTCCCAATAGATTGTCCTTCAGTGTTTCAGGTTGTTTAACTGCCTGAACTTGATGCCTCTCAAGATGGAGTTACAACGTTTATTTAATTAAATGCTTGCTGCACTGCTGCTGGTGTGTCTCCCATCTTTTCAGGAGGGTCTTCCTTGTTCAATTTCATGTCTGGAAGGGATGAGATAGCTTGTAAAAGTTACACAAACACAGTTTGTGCAATCATGAGTGAATGTTTATACCCAAGTGGGAGCCTGTTAAAGATGTATTGTCCTCCCTTCCAGATAAGTGCCAATTGAGCCTTGTCATGTTCCACAGCATTGGCATTAGCATTAGGAGAATGTGAAACCACCCCAGGTGCTTGTATTGTGGCTGATAGGTTTCCTCTATTTAGTATTGAAGCTGTTAGTGGTGCCAAAGCAGCCATAACTTTGTGCATTCATTTTGTGCTGCAGCAAAAATGCAGTACTGTGGTACACCAGCAATTCTTGAATTAGGGAGTGCAGGTGCCACACTGAATGAGTGCACTTCAGTCACTGGATTTTTTTTTAAGGTTGAGATGAGAAGACACTTACTTCTTGCCCAGGAGCCACAAATTAACCTTAGCAGTCTGGCAGGTAACACTTCTTGCTCCATTTACTCCAGTGATTTTAACTCTTTGACACCTGTATCATGCACCCAGCTTCTCAGCATCCCACTGCATTAATATTGGATGTTGTGCTCCCATATCTATTAGAAATTTTATTAATTGGTGACAAAACTGGAATCTGAATGTATGGCTTGTATTGATAGGATTCCACTTACTGGATTTCAGTCCCACCTGATTTATGGCCAAACTTTGATATCTCTGTAGCTGTATACAGCACTATTTCAGTAACATTTTGCTGACCCTGACAATCATCTGTGGTTTCAGTTGTAGCTAAAGGGTCAGAATATTGCTTCCTTATCGTTAGATGTCAATGCAGATGTTTTGTTTATTATCAGAACAACACACTCATTCACTGTCTCCCAACTTCTCTTTTGTTTTTAATTGGGTTGTTGCTTCAAAGTAATTTGGCATTTACACTTGCTCTTGTTTCTGCTACAAAGTAAACTTCTTTTCATTTGTGTTTTTCACAGCCCTTGGTTTTCAGCATATTTTGGAACTATTGTTGTAGTAGTCTGTCTTTGTTTCTCCTTGCAGCATTTCAGTATTTAAGTGAAACTACCTTCTATGCCTCACAGCTTGAAATCCAATTGAAATAACACTTTGAAATTTCAAAAGAGAAAATGTTGTGGTTTCTGACTAGGAAATTAAAGACATCTTTTGAGTCATAAATATTATGAAAATGTATATGGGATTATGCTGAAGGCTTTATCTAACATGGCTGTAATTTCTTTGTCAAAAGAAAATATTACTACAGACCCAGGAGAACAGAAAGATACAAATATTTTTTTTTCACTAGACATAGATTCTAAACCCTAATTTAATAACACCAACAACGTGAGCTTAGCTGAATGGCTCTTTCTGCTCTTCCATCTCTGTAGTTCATAAGGAAACCTTCTGATTTACTATACTATAGTTCTTTCCTGTTTTGCCATGACTGTTCTTTGTCAGAACACCAATTTGGTGAAGATCATCACACTTCCATGCTGTGGAATAGATGTATGGCAGAATGTATGTGCATATGTGGCTTTTTTTTTTTTT
>WEIU01022361.1:15571-29433 GCA_013389925.1 Aegithalos caudatus
CGTGCTGGCCCCGTGGTGTCTGGCCCTGCGTGCCCCCCGGTAGCCCCAGCCCGCTCCTCCTGGATGGGACAGCTGCTGCCTTTGCAGCTCTGCCGGGGGTTTTGTTGAACACGGCCGGCAGGGCCCCCTCCATGAGGCCGGCACCAGGCCGGTGTGAGGAAGCGTCTCCCACTGGGCTCAGCAACATGGCAGTAACACTGCTTCCAGAAACATTTCCAGGAAAACCCGGTTTATTCCCCTGTGTTTTAGTATCTGGAAACTGCTTTATTGGTTTTTCTTTGTTTGGTTTGGTTTGGTTTTTTTGTTTATTTGTTTCCTTTTTTTATTTTTTCTGCCTCTGGACCCAAGCTCGGTAAAAGGTGTTTTAACACCAGTGGTGGCTAGTGCTTATGTGCATGGCATCCAATAACGCCTACTGGAAAGCACTGTTTGTGACATCGAGAATTACAGCACAGATGAGATACCAGTAGGTTTACACATGGACTTGGTTTTCATGTAAGCAGTAGTAGACAAACTTTGATTTTTAACAGGAAACTTGTCTACAGTAGTAGAGTAACTGCAAGTTGTGTGAGGTTCACCCTTAAATCCTTGCAGAGCCAGCAGTGCTGATGGCTTTAGCTTATAAACTTTAGAGCATGTGTTTAGTGTATAAATCAGGGTTTGCAGACTGTTACGCAACAGTGAAAAGAAAGAAATCCTATGATATGTACTTCTCACTTTTTTGATGCCTTAAGACACACAGTGTATTGCAAAAAGAGGCAATACATGTTTCTTTACCCATGTAATCTCAGGAGCACTTTTTGGCCTAAGGAAACCTCACAGAGCCAAATACATAAAGATATGTTGGAGGGGTTGTCTTGTCTTTCTAAAGTACTTGCATTTGTATCTTTCCAGCATGGAACTCTTCAGTTCATAATCAATTCACATTTAAATACCTCAGAAAAGGTAGATATAGAGGTAGATATGTTAGCTATAACATCATCTAGTTTAACTCATAATAAGGGATTTTTTTAAATTTTGGATTTGGGTTTTTTTTTGAGATTTATGGCATTTGAAAATATTTTACTTAAGAGCTTTTTCCTGATATTTTTGTGCAATTGGATTTCTCAGTCCTGTTTAAGTTAGCTTTGTTTATGCAATTGTATCTAGTATTGACTGAGCATTGAAAGGCTACAAGTAAATTATCAATGAACTATGGGCAAGAAGTTTTTTTCTTAAAGGACAAGATGTTTAGCTGGCATGACAGGAGGTAATGTCTAAATTATAGAAGGTCTTGCACCATAAGTCACACGTCTCCTGTTCCGTAATGTGCCCTGAGATGCAGCAAAGCAAACTGATGCTTTTCTGGATGATACGAGGTATCATGGAGAAGCTACCATGTCAGCTAACATATGATAGCACTGTGCTGTTCTCTCCTCCTGAACACTCTTGGTGCATGTACACACACACAGAGGAGTCAAATACCATTTTTACTATGAAGATAAATTCACTCTACCAGTTTATTTAACAACAGTACATAGGGAAATCTTAGCTGAGAATTTGTTGAAATCCTCAAAGGAGACGGGAATACTTTGACCTTCAGCATGTTGACTTAGGCTTGTAATGAATTGTAAGTGTTGTGTGGATATATCAATTCCTTAGATATTTTGCTAAGGACATTTGAGAGCCCAAGTACAAAAATGTAAGCATATGCAAGGGAAATCAGTACAGCAACAGCCATAGTCAGAATTTGGTCCTCACAAGAGTGGCCATTTAGAAACCTGTGATAGAAAGCTGAACTAGAACCACCTCCAAGTCCTGGATGCACATGTCCTCTCTGAGAATTCTATTATAACTATAATTCTATTATAATGCATCTGAGTGAACACTGACAGACATCTTGCAGCAGCTGTATATATTTCAGGCAAGGTGAAAACACCATGTTACACAGCTACTAGGCATTCCTCTGTTACTGTCCCTGCTGCTCCTGCTTGTACACCACAATGTGTTCACAAGCCAAACTGTAAGCCCAATGTGGTGATGATCTGCTGAAGTGAACAGAAGGTCAGTGGCAGCAGTTATGGGTAGTAACTGGGCAGATACTGGTAGAAATAATTTTCCATCAAACTGTGCAACCTTGTGACAGTGTGCTGCAGTCACACCAGCCATAGCAGCCTTTGCTCTATTGAAAACATCTCTGTGGGGACTGAGCAATGCACTCCTTCTAGGTTAGCAGAGAGAAGGGGTGAAATCAAGGGCTCCTTCACTCCCTCTGTTTAAAAGCTCTGTTGATGCCATCCAGTCCAGAGACCTAGTTAGCCATGCTAATCACAGTAGTCAGTGTTTTGTCTGCAATAATCCAAAGATCAAAACTTGGAAGGAAGACACTTTTCCATTACTTTAAATCTCCCCATTTTGGATGATAACTTTCCAAATTGTTTTTTAGAAAACCTCAGCTTTTGAGGAACTCTACATATGCAAAACTCCAGGTATTTTACCAAAGGCATACTACTCTTCTAAGACACAGGAACAACACCTTTTAATAACTAGTCATGTCACCATTACAACAGCCAAAGGTTTGCCAATTTTACTGCCGCTATCAGGCTCTACAAGTAACTAGATAACAGAGCACATACATTTTTAAATAGTGCCAAGAACTTGCATAGTGGTGTGTTGCCCCTGAAGCTGAAGGAGTCAATTCGGCATTGAATCTCCAGGGACACATCTTATAAACTTGAGATGTACTACTGCGGTTACCAAGTACTGCATAAGTTGCTGCATTTCATGTGTGCAACACAGTGCTCTCCCTTTGGAACTAATCTACGTATTTGAATACCAGGAATTTTGAAACTTTTTTGGTACTTTTAAATCCTTGCCATTCTCCTGGTACAGCTACACAGAGGAAGGGACCGATCTGCATCTGCCAGAAGACAACTCGGCAATCAGAAAAGCTAAGCTCCTTTGTAAAGGCAATCAACTTGCCAAGCTACAGGAGGCTGGCAATATGTGAAAACCGTCTCAGCAATGTAAACAGAATAAGCTATGTCACACTCAGCTGTGACAAGACTGTGCAGAAGCAGCTCCCCCAGACTAACAATCTCAAGATAACTCATGAGCCATGATCTTTACTGAAGTAAAAACAAATGGTTTATTTGTATGCCACTTTATCTGAATGGCAAAGTTAGGACATTTATTTTATTTAATCAAAGTGTTGGATGGATTTTTGCTTTACTATTGAGACTAAATTCAGGATTTCTGTTCTTGAAATAAAAATATTGAACTGGCTTACTTAAAAAGCTATGCATGTGAACATGTTTGTTTATGCAAACATTAAAGTCCTCTAGCTTACAATCTAGTTTCTGTCATTTCATCCTACTACGCTATGGCTTAAGAATAGGTTTGTACAGGAGTATGGTCTCAGTCAAGTATTTTAGTATTATATAGCTTAACATGCAAATTACTGTATTTTATAGCAAGCTTTTGCTGACCAGATTCCTTTAGATACTACCAAAACAAAACAACAAACAAAAACAAAGAAAATAAGAACAAATTTAAAAACTGAATTCTCAAATGTACTTCTATTTAGCCAAAAATTGATCCAGTTTAGAAGAATCACAGTTACGTTGCAGAGATCACTGTGCTGATTTTACATCCCAGAGTCTGATTTGTGTGTAAAAAATGCCAGTCATATTTGTCTTTAGGAAAATGAAACTTTAAAAAAATACAGGCCAACTTCCTTTTCTAAAAAATAATCACAATTTTCTTCTACCTTATGGTAAAGATTCTTCTTACAGGAATAAAGCATAGTAAATTTCCAAAACCAGAGTGACTGCTTCAGAAAGCTGGGAGGAGGAGAGAAAACAATTGGAGTAGAGATGTCCCTATGCTGCTTGCTTTAATACTTATTATTAGTGGAACACTCAGAAAAGTTTTAGGAACTACAGATATTTTCACCTAAATTGATTTGAATATGCCTGGGGAAAAGGCTATCAAATAAACGAGTGGTTTCTCTTCTGTGCAGTTCCATGAAAAAAAACAGCTTTCTCCCCCAGCCTAGGCATCCTTCACCACAGATCTGAGTTGGCTTTGGAGTTTATAATGTCCCTGTGGGATTAACAAGGTTCATTCATAAGTAGCCTCTTAAGAATCTTTGTTTCGGATTCTCCCTAGTAAAATATAAGATTCAAACTGCTTCAGCTGGAGCATAGCCCATAATGAGATTAGTTGCATCATTATTAGGTTAGAAAAGGAAGCGGCATTTGCTTCAAGGGAACCAAGACAGGGTTCTGTGAGTGTTCCGAAGACCTGGGAGATGGCTGAGGAACAGTGACACAATCCTTCTAAAACATTTCATTGTTTTTAGTGGTCTTGTGATCTGCCAGAATCACCATTTCCTTACCCAAGTGCTAGATAAGAAACCACATTCCAGCTTTTCTGCTGGTCCACAAGGCAGAGACGACTTCGTTTGCATCTCAATGTCTCACCTAGTCATAGGAGTTGGGAGATAATGCAAGGGATTGCTTGCCTTGCAAGAAAGACCAGGTGGGGGTCCTCCATTACTTCAAGGTTAGGGTTTCTCAAAAGCAGTATTCTGTTCCTGTGAGGCTTTTTTGATGAAGGTATTTTTTGTATATGTGGGGGAAAAAAGAGTTCTTTTTTCTTTTACCTTATTTTTTTTTTAATAGAGGTTAAATCCTGAGCCATGTTTGGAGTCAGCTTTGAAGCTTTGACCATGGTGTATCTCACATGCTTAAATTTTTAAACTTTAATTTGATTGATTCCTCATTCATTACTCAGTGTCTCTTCTTGATTTCTGGCAGGTAGTAATTTCTGTGTTTTGGGAGATTTGAAAGCTAACTGGGGAAAATAGTGGGACTATGCAGGGAACTATAATCTTGAATTGTTGATATAGAAGCTCACAAATATAGAATAATTTTCACATTGAATTGATGTTTGTCTAAAATTTAAAGGTAATTGTTGTTTTTTTCCTTCTTATGGTAAGAAGGATATTTTAAAAAGTAATCAAAAGCATTTACCATTTCCTGACTCTCCCAATTAAAAATTTTATTCTAACAAGTTGGAAGTTGTAAATCCAGTCTGTATTGCAAAATTCCTCTGACTAAGATCAAATTTTTACTGCTCATCAGTATTCTACAGACCACAGTGAAAGCAGTTTAACAGATTTCAAAGAAGGTGAAGGTGTGGGGAGGATTTCACATACTATTTAATATTTGAAATCACATTTTGTTTTTGTTTAATGATCCAATATTTCTGTTTTGAGACAGAAACAATTATAAAGTTCAGAGAAGTATAAATCTTTTAGTGTTTGATTATGATGTTTGTGCTTCTGCAAGCCATTGTAAACAGCTGCATAGCATGAAAGACAAATCTGTCTGTCTCTTGGAGAAGTAGTGTCTAAAGGGCAAGCTGACATGCTGGAAAGCATTTCCCATGATAAGGTTAGAGACTGTGAGTGAAGTGAGGAATTATTTTTAAACTTAAAAGTTACAGGCTGGGCTTCATTAACAGATCATGTGAGAGAAGGTTAAACAAAAGCTGCTTGCAGAAGAGGAGAGAGGCTATTGAAACAATCGAATAGGGGTCTAAAGTTTGTTTTCCTGAAAATCAAGTAAGAGCAAAATGACTGCATGTGCTTTTGGGGTAAGAGCAGTGGTGCCTCACACCTGCTGTTATTTCTGCTTTACGAACAGAAAGATTGAGGAACGAGGAAGCAGTAATGTACAGCTGTGGCCATTGAAATCAAATGAATGACTATGAACAAATCACTATAGGCCCTTCAACACCACGATTAGCCATCATAATTCATAATGCATTGCATCTCTTTTCCTATTTCTGCCAGTCAAGGTAAATGCAAGGGTTACCTAGTTTGGGGAATATGAATGCATGTGTGATATAAATGAGTGAAATGCGCATTGCCTTGTCCATCTCTGGTCTCTGAGATTCAGTTGAAGCATTCTCACCCCATTGATCCTTAGGATGATGGCAATTGCTGCCACAATTACATTATTATTTAAAATATTTTAATAACTGCTTAACCACTGTGGCAGACACGCTACACCAGGTCTTTTACAGAACCTTTATGGCCAACAAGGACTTTCTTGATCTGAATCTTCTCACTATCAGTAGAGCAGAATTTCTTTTGATCTCTCCTTTGATCAACCTCAGCCTGTGAAGCATCCAAAATGTATGCCACAAGCTTCAGGGCAGTACAGTAGAAGGCAAGTGACTTCTGCACTGGTTGTTCATTTGCTGCTGAAAGTGAGTGTGTGCAAGAGGACAGTCATCTGGATATAAGGTGAAGCTGATTTACTTAGTAGCCAGCATGAAACAAGATACTTTAGGAAACTTTCACATCACGGCAGTGTCGATGGCTCCATGACAAGGCCATACATAGTGCAGCAGCTGCAGAGCTGTGTGCTGAATGCCGCTTCTCAAACTTGCCTCATGAGCAGCTATATATAAGCTTATGCAATTTCCTCTTGCTCCATATGGAAAGATCCACAGGGATTTTACTAGACCTTGCCCTTGGGCTTGCAGAAGAGCACAGTGAGTGACACTGACACAGTATTCATACAATCACTTCTCATCCTTATCACCAGAGTCTTCCATTGCTCTTATAGCAGGCTATCTCTTGGTGTACATGAATTACCAGAAAAGTGGGCTGACCTGAAGTGGTCATGACGGTACCTAAAGTAGCTTACTTCTGTGCTGGACTGTGGCCCAGCTGGCTAATAGTGGGACCACAATTGCTCAAGCCAAGCCTCACCATACACGTTACAGTGTATACTTGCAGATTCCTCCCCCACCAAGCTCTGTTGCCCAAAGTCAGACTTGGATATTAACTAAGTAAGCTGTTTTACACACTAGCCTGCAAACAACTCATTACTGACCATATCCATGGTCTTATATAAAAAATTTAGCCTTTGCCCATGGCTGGTAAGGTGGTGATGAAACCCCTTTGTTCAGAGGCTGTCCTGATGCTGTGTACCTGGGTTGCCTTCTGCTCTCCTGATAGTGGTCTCAAGCCCTCCCATTAGCATGAAGGGCAGACACTTGAGCACACACTGCAATCCGGAGGGCCGACTGTTTCCTCTCCCCACCCCACTCCCCCGACTTTTTTTTTTTTTTTTTTTTTTTAATAAGGACTTTGTTTTTGCTAAACAAATAACTGCTCAAAACAGAAGCTGTGTTTAACAATTTTGCCAGGATGAATGCAGTCTGCTCCAGCTACCATGTATGTTAACAAAGGCTTTCCTTGGTGCAGGTGTCAGTGCAAATTTTCAGAGGCCCTCAGTCCTGACACTTGGATCTGGAACCAGGTATATTCACAAGCTGCCTGCAAAAGGTTAATCTCCGAATTCTATGATGAAGACAGACAGAGAGGAAAGAAGGGAGAAAGGAAGTGAAGAAATATACAAAAGCTCAATGTACTAGCAGTCTACAGTTTACCCAAAACCCTCTTATTTTGTGACTATTTTGAGTATATATAGAGTGGCAAATATAAATGTAAATATTACTTTTTTATTATTATTATTGCCTAGCAAATAAGCTTGAATTTAGAATGTAGTGGTTTTTGGGGTTTTTTTTTGTTTTGTTTTTGGTGTTTTGTTTGTTTTTTGTGTTTTGTTTTGTTTTGTTTTGTTTTGTTTTGTTTTGTTTTTTTCAGGCAGTACTACTACATTAGCTCAGCTGGACATCCACCCTAAATAGTCTTACACTGTAAGAAGGCAAGGACACTCAAGAATGGCTCCATACTGGCACAGCTATTTTCTTCCTGGGTCTCATGAGAAAATATATCAATAACTCAAATATGAGATCACACACATTATTTCATCTGTTGTCCAATGGACTAGCTTGTATTGTCCTAAACCATTCATGGATTGTAAATAAAAATTCCTAGAAAGAAGGGTCAATTATTAATGGAAAAAATATTTCAGTGATGTTCTGTATTTAGTATACTATAATAATTTAAACTAAAATGCTCCATCATAATATTACTAAAAATGTCTCCCCTTGAAGCAGTATTTAAAACTAAAACAACAGAATTCTTTAATCAAATACTGGATTAGACTTGGTTGAGTTCTGTAGTAAGATTTCTAATACCATATAGAAAGCTGTTTTCCCTTCTTCTTTATTTCTCACTGAAAGAAAAGCCAAGCAAATCCAGCTGGGACAAGCCCATACTTCTTTCTGTATTTGGCCACATTTAAGAACTACATTGCCTACTGCCCAGTATGCAAGTCTTCAGTTGCCTGGTTTGAAGGAGACTGGAAACATTAAATCAAAGAGTCATAAAAAAAAAAAAGTCTTTAAGAATTAGTTTAGAAAATCCTGACTCAGACAACTGTCTGGCTTTTCATGTTAGCTTTCAAACCGGAATCAATATGTACATATTTTTAAACGATACCAGAATGTCTAGCATGGATATGTCTGCATGTTTTACCTCTGGCTGTAATGTGCCCTTTTCACCTGGACTCAAGGCAAATTTTGTGCCTGTCTGATGATCCTGTACAAACCCAGTGCCACTGAGGTTGTTTGCTCCTCCTGTGTTAACCTCAGTAAGGTAGAAGTCCATCTCCTCAGCCATGAGCCCCTCTGCCACCAGTGGTCTTTCTCTTATCTTCCCTCAGATGACTAAGTTTGTGTGCTGACAGCTCCTCACACAGAGTGAAAATGAAGGGAGGACAGAATTGCTAGCAATGACTGATAGCTGGGTTAAGCAGAATATGTGGGATTTTCTAATGTTTCCCCTGACTTTTCCACCCATCAAGTCAGTTCATAGTCCTTTATCATGCACTTTTATGCCTCAAATTCTTCAATATAAAAATAGCAAAAATAAGCTCTTCCTCCCTCCTTCCTCCAAGCTTTATCAACAAGACCATTCACTCTGTAAAATTTGATTTCATTAAGTGCTAGCCTTACCTTATCACTAACCTTTGAGAAAAGAAGAAGTCAGTAGCCACCCTAGATATTGTGTTAATGCACATTGTGTGATTTTGGCTAGATCTTGACTGAAGATAATCAAAACAAAATAAAAAAAGAGATAATAAAATACCTCACTGTAGTGGTATCCCTTCTAAATTCAATATCTTGCATTGATTAAACACCTTCCTCTTCCACCAACATTAACTAACAATGCTTTGTTAACCAAGACATGTGAGGAAGTAGGGGATGAAGCCTGAAAATAATTTAGGACCAATGTCTCTCTAAAACCTCCACACAGCTGTCAGGACTTGTTTCTACATATTTTCCTAGCTGGAGCCTAGTTGCAGAAACAAATTTTTTTAGATAAATCAGCATATGTGTTGCTGCAGCACTGCCTAAATTCTTTAGTGGAAGGAGACGAAAGCCAATTTTCAAACTGATTTTTTTTTCTTTTTGTGAATTGCTAGTATGTTCTTTGACAAGGGCCTGAACATTTTTTTATGCAAAACATTGGAAAGACAACAGGAATTCATCAACTGGCTTTGTAATTCAATTTATCTCAGATGTAGTCCCGCATCCTGAATTCACTACAGGCTTGAAGGAGAAAATAACAGAGAAAATATCTAGAAATACCATGGCCCAGTGAGGTCTTGGCTGACTTTTTGTGTTCTCCTCCTCCAGCAGAGAAATCCAAGAGGATACTGGTTACTTGTTCTCGCATAGTAGAGCAAAGGTACATTCACAAACACTCAGCTGCAGGGTGCAGTGAGTTTTTTTTTTTTTTTTTTTTTAATAAGACTGCAGATACTAGGGCTGTGTGTGGCTCTTTATGAATGCTAAGCAAAGGAGATATATCATAAATAAACAGTTTTATCCTCATGGTTCTGGACAACCTTACCCTTACCTTCAGTTAGGTACTCACAGTTGTGTATAATTCACTTGCTCATTGCCTGTTTTTCCTGTATTTCCATTTTGTTCCCCTCTCCCACTGCTTCTGGGAACTGCTAGGGTTACCTCACATTTCTGAAACAGCCTTCCTAGTCAAGAAAATACTCAAGTTTCACATGAATCATAGTAAAGCATACAGTGCCTTACCATGCATCCTTACATATATATCCTTACATATACAGGCTGAGCTGAAAGTGTGTAAGAGGTTTGCTAGGCGGGCAATGCAGAATAAATGGTGAGATTCACATTTGTCCTGCTCCCACTCCCTTGGTCAGACCATCAATACCTTGTGTTTGTTTTTTCCCATAGAAAATAAAATACCTGGGGCACGACATCATCCACATGTCTATTTCCCTGCCTCATCTTTTGAGGACTTTAGCCATTACAAGTCAGGTGTGAAAGGGAGAAATCTCCAACTTGCCTGGAAGGCAGCTTTTTGAAAGGGAGAAATCTCCAACTTGCCTGGAAGGCAGCTTTTTGATGGGAGAAAAGAAAACCAAACCAGAGTCTCTGCTGGGGGAAAGCCAGGGAGATCACAGCTGCCACAAACCAGCGCCTGGCAGCTGTACTGCAGTGTTCCCCAATCTGAGCATCTGTAGCTCCAATCTGTGGCACAGCTTGGTGCCATATTCACTTGCTCAGTGAGGATGGAATACAGAGATACAGAGAGAAAAGAATGAACATGGGACAAAAGAGATTCCCAACAGTAATGAAAATGCATTGGTTCTGCCCTCACACTACTTCTGCCATCCATGTTGACATCTATCTCCACAGCTGCTCTCTTATTTACTTGCAGAAGATCCCACAGGTACTGCTGTGTTATTATAGAAGTCTCATAGATTCTTGGGATGATGAATTGTAGCTAAGAAGAACAATTCCTACCTCTGCTTCTTTTGTAAAGAAACTGAAGGGTGTTGAAGCAAATGGGTGGTGCAATATCCTTGTCCATGGAGCTCAAGACTTTACATTGCAGCAGGCATCCTACAGATAAAGGAGTAGGCAAAGGCGGGATGAGTTTTGCTTTTCTGTTTGACTGTTTCTGATCAAGTGAATTCTTCTACTGTAAGTGAAAAAACTAAAGATTGAGCATCCTTTGACTGCCAAATATGATCTGACAATGTGCTTTTCATAAGTAGCAGAAGCCAACAATGATAATAAACATCAACTGTGTTCCTAAGAAAGCATCTTACAAAAGCAGTTAAGATGAAAAAATCATCACTAAAGGTCAATAAGGTCTGACTAATCCATTATTCAATACACTTAAAAAATAGAACACTTTCCCATTTCTATAAATGGCATTTCTATAACACTTGGCAAGAACTTCCAGTCATGCCAGTTCTGAAGACACTAAAAAAACATGCCTTGTATTATTATCCAAAGAGGTGGTCTCATATAATTCTGTCAATTCACTCTCATTAATAAACTATGCACACGCTTTTAAATGTTTGCAGGACTAAGCCCTAAATACCTACGTTCTCTGCTTCAGTGGGATGGAAGAATTTTTTTTTTTTTCTGCTCAGGGAATAGCTGATAACACTAAGTCTTTTATGCACTTGTAATGCACTGCATCTTTTTTTTTTCCCCAGCACCGTATTAAATTTCAGGAAGACTAAAATTAAGAAAAACCTAATTGTAGGGCATATATATGCAGTCTACTGAATAAAATATCTTTTGAAGAGTGTATAATTTAAGCCAGAATTTATCAGAGGACTAAATGGAGAGTAACCTGACATTTTTTGACACCTGACTGGAGAAATTAACAAATTTCTAAGAGTTGCATGAGCAAATTGTATATATGGAGGCCAAGTGTAACTGTTCAGAAATTTTCTTCCTGTCCCAAAGCTACTGTGAAGACCACACAGCAGTTTTTGCCAGGGTTACTTTCTGCAATGAAGTTAGGATCACCTAGTGTTTCATTTCAACCTGTACAAGTGTCACAGCAATATTTCATAGTTCTATCTCTATCTATGCATCTATGTATCTATGTATCTATGTATCTATCTATCTATCTATCTATCTCCAATGTCCAAAGGAGAAAAAAGGGTCCAAACTGAGGGCTTGAATTTAGTGAATCTATGAATAATGAATGGTGGTGTTGCTATTTGTGTACAATGCATTTCATGACAGAATGAAGGTTCTCATTCTCCTTCAATCCCTCCTGTTTCTTTTCTGTTAAAAGTAATTATTGCACTGGTGTGTGGAGGAGAATGTTCTGAGCATCACAGGCTGAACATTTTCTTCAGGCAAGTGTTGATGAAGCTATGCCATTCACAGATGAGATTAGCAGTCGCATTACTTGTACATGGAAACTGGCAAGGTTAGGGCAGAAGATCAAAGTTGCTGTTTTACATAGATCTGCTTATGGCTTTTTTTTCCCACTTGTCTTTGAGCCTTGCTTTATGCTTTCTTGTCTTACTGTCTCTGTAAAGTTTTCTTTTGTCATTGGAATAATTTGATTTCTTTGGAGCTTCCTCAGACTGGAATAGATGAGTTTGGTTTGTTGCCTATGCC
Organism: Aegithalos caudatus; assembly: GCA_013389925.1. Classification (NCBI taxonomy): domain Eukaryota; kingdom Metazoa; phylum Chordata; class Aves; order Passeriformes; family Aegithalidae; genus Aegithalos; species Aegithalos caudatus. The sequence continues at coordinate 27,956 of WEIU01022361.1, forward strand.
CCTTCTCTTTGACTCAAAAGTCATCCTCTGTGCTATAAGCATCCCTGAAGACTTTTGTTTTCCTTCTTCTCAAGTGGTTGCCCAGCTAGCTATCTGCATGCTGGAGGTAACTGAAAACACACATCAGAAGATGGAGTGCAGAACAGTGTCCTCTATAGTGTTTTCTTCAGTATGGAGCATGGTTAGAGGGGTACATCCACATACCACTAACCTGGGTAGATATGGTACCTAGAATGCTTTATCAAGAAAGGCAGTATGCTTAGCTTTGAGAAAAAACTCTCCAATTCTTATTGCTGCTGAGAAATAGTATGTGCTTAGATACATTCCCATGCAACCAAGCTTTTACAGAGTTTAGAAGTGTGGCACAGGAGCCCTGCTAGCATGGAAACTTCAAATGCTTGTGCCCACATGACTTACTTGGCTAGCAGCTATTGCAATGAAACAAGTTTTGCCAGTAGCTTGGGTCTACATAGTCTTTCTTCCATTAAATAGGTCACAATGTGGGTGTTTTTTATTTTTAAAAATTTTTTACATTTTTTTTATTTATGCTCTTGTTTACCAGATTCTTACCCTGGCTGACAGCCTGAAGGCATGATGTTGCAAGGGGACAGTGGGATGGCTGGAGATCTGAAGAGAGATGTGTCTCTCTTGCTGCAATGCCGTCTGTATCTCCCCAGAAGCCCCTGTACAGACATACAGGAGGTGAAAAAGGTGAGGAGATGGGGTCAGGGCAAGCTGTGCTATGCAGTTTGATGATTGTGCAATGCTGTGTCCCCAGGCAGAGACTTAAGTCAGGGCAGCAGTGCACTCCAGAGTCTCCCTGCGCCAGACGCCTCCCCTTATTTTACCAGAATGCACTGCACACAGACTGTGCAGGAAATCGGATGTAATAGATTTGTGGTTATATTGCGAAAAAAAGAGAGACTCTGTGAAATCAGCATGTTTGTTTATCTTATGGAATGGTCAGATGAGACAGCCCTCGGACCTTCTGTGAATTGTACAGATTGTGCCTCCAAGGGTAGTGAGGGACAAAAACAAGACCATCTCTCTAACATCTCCAACAGCAAGTGTGCTGACAGGAACTGAGGAAGTGTTGTAAAACAGCCAACAAAGGAGAATTTGGCAATGGTCATTTTGAAATAAACCTGTTTGTGGCAAGCAGTGACTGTGGCAATATTTACGCTATGATTCATACAAAGTGCAGCACCTGCAGTTCAAGTCTGGATGACTTTTAGGATAGAAGCAGCAGCAAAAACTATTCTAATGTTTAATAATGAGCAAGCAAGCAAGCGTCAAATCTGCTCTTGGCTCTGGAAGTGCATTAACATAGAGGAGGACGTGTAAGAACTGGCTGGAAGCATCTGTACACTGCATGTTACTTGTAACTGACTCACAACACACTGGGATTTGCACCATTGCCTATCTCTCCGTATTCACTTGCAATCTCCTCTCCTCTCCTCTCCTCTCCTCTCCTCTCC
>WEIU01022361.1:29522-42788 GCA_013389925.1 Aegithalos caudatus
TCTCCTCTCCTCTCCTCTCCTCTCCTCTCCTCACAGTTGCAATTGCAGGAACCTTTTAGCTGGCATATACCACATTAGAGCCCTTTGAAGATGCTCTCAGGAAGTCCCTTACACTGCCTTCTACTCCTCCTTGATGACATGACTGAACTTTTTTACTTGTGTCTATGGTAAAGAACAACAGCATCTGTCTCTGTGTCTGTAAGCTGCAAACAAGCTGCTGGATGCCTCTTTACAGAGAGATACCGGCATGTTATTTTCTCAGTGCTACTGATAAACAAACTGCTACAGCCAGGAAGATAATCACAGATGCTTTGTATGCCTGGCTATTGATGCTGTCAAAAGGCAGCTTTTAGAAACTCATCGAATTCCAGTGGGAGCTGCCTGTTGTAACACTGCAAAATCAGCCCTTCTGAGGGAATCAAAAAGTTAGGTTCCCGTTTCTTTACAGAAACTCAGCTTCAGAATATGGGACTGTACTCTCTCTCCTGCCCTAATAATAGTGATAAATACCTAGTTAGTGAAAAGGGGGTGTCAACAGATTACTTCCTCCAAGATCTTTGCTTCCAACAAAATCTTCAACATTTGGATTTCTCAGTTTAGTCCTCAAAGGTACTTAGTGGGTTTTGCCTACATAAAATACTTGTGCAGGGAAGTATCTTCACACAGGCTGGCTTGGTGACTCCTCTGCTTAGCACTACACATTCTCTTAGTTATTCCCTGTGCTTAATTATTGAAAATAGTTTTGAGCAGTTTAAAGAAAACTCTCAAACATTTAAGCAGGGAAAAAAAAAAAAAGAAAAAGAAAAAAAACCCCTAATTTTTAAAACAGAAAAATTATTAATCTAGAACCTGGAAGAATTGCTTACATGAGAAACCTGCTTGCTTGCATTTTGCCCTTTTCATCTGTCTCTAATTTTCTACTTGAAGGAAATCATGTTTCTTTTCTTTTCCATTACAGGTTTATGTCTTTTATGTCAATGCAAATATATCTCATATCCTAGCTAGTGTATTTTTTTAATTGCTGGAGAGGTAAAAGTTATACCTTCTGCACTTTGGAAGCAGGTTGAAAGGCCACTGTTACCCACATCTGAAGCAATGACAGATCTTTTGCCTGTCCTGAACTGGATAGCTTTTCTCCACAGCCCAGCCCAGTCCTTTCTGCTTATTTATTTTGATGGATCTGTACATTTGCTTTACACATGAAGAGGAAATAATTCACAAATACTCATTTCCAAAGCCATGATAAAGAAAGGGGGTTTCCATACACAGTAAATAAAAGACAAAACATACATGTTAATAAGATTGCAAATATCTTTTTGTACTCCTTTTTATTACACATGCTATTAGAGACACAAAGACTCTGGAAGTTGTCAAAATGAATACCATCCTCCATTCACATGAAGTGTGACTTTCCCAATCTGCGTATTTTCCCCGCTGTGCAGAAAACATCCTGAGACAGGGAGAAATGTAAGGAGGCTGCATCATTGATAAGTCTGCAGCTGATACTGTTTCACATAAAATACCCTCTTCCCAGCAAGCAGGGTGAAATGGTGAGAAGAGAGGTGCTCTAAGTTCTTGAGTAAGAAAATGTGGACCACTCAGAGGAAAGTTCACCCTAACCTACATAAACAGTTCAGCTATGATACTGTCCACAGTCTGGTATCCAGCTGCAATACCTGGGAAACCCACCATCCAAAATCAATGTCTTAATCCTTGGTCATACATCTGGTATCAAGGTGCAAGCTGTCCTCTGCTGTAGCTCTCAGGTGGTGCCTGTCTTGGAAGGCTGGTCCTGGAGCATGGCCCCTGCAGACAACTGGGGCCATGTGCTATCATTGCAAACCCTGCTGCTTTGAGGATGAAGAGCAAACAGATGAAATGAAGACCGTTCTTCAGAAGCAGGATCACAGAACATCCCTTAAATTCATCCTGTTCAAATACAGGAACATGCTTTCTGACTCACTGACAGAACTAGCATTATTTGTTGGCTTGTTTTTTTTTAATGTTTTCCCAGATAGTGTGATGTAGACTCAGGTTTTGAAACCACCGGTGGTATTGGGTATATAAGAAATGGAAAATTGAGTCTTGCTTTTTAACAGTACTTTGAATTTTAAATTGAACTTGCTTATTATATTAGTTTAGGAAACATCATTTGCAGCAGCTGCTACCTATCTATGAAAGCATTTTCCCCTTTCTTTTCAGACTGAAAGGAAAGCAAGAAATTCAAAAGCCAATAGACTAAAAATATCTTATGGATATAATGAAAGAGATAAAGGAGGACAGATGACACACAGGTGAGTTTTTCTCAAAAACGTTTAATGGTGAGTAGTACCACATTTTTTCTTCATGTTCTGTGCCTTTTCATCCATACCTCCATCTATCCTCTCTCCTCCCAGTGCTTATTTTATCACAGCATGTAAAGCCTAGGTCCTGTTGAGGTGGGGTGGCAATGCCTCTCACCTGCACAGGTCCTGCACCTGTGACAGTGCTGCAGCTTATATAGAATTCAGAAGCTTAGCAAAAGTAATGGTCATTTGAAAGCTCAAGAGCTTCTGCAGCACTGAGACTCGAACTAGTTTTAGAAACATTCCCTGAGCTGAGCTGCAGCCCAGCCGTTGAAGACAGAGCAGGACTATTACCTGTCAGCACACTACAGGGAGCTGGGTCAAGGAAGGACTCAGTGAAGGATATCAGTACAAAAATCCTGTAAGCACAAGCAAGAGCACAGCAAAATTCCTTTTCCTTTCTTCAGTACTAACCCTCCCTTCATCACTAGATGGACCAGAATTAGCTGTACCCAGGAGCTTGAGGAGAGAAGGAAAGGGGTGTGGATGTCACTTTTAATTTGCTAGCAGGAAGAGCATAATACTGAAGGGACAGCAGTGATTTAGGAGAGGTCAGTCCCATAGTGATGCTTTTGTGGTGCTGTCTTCTCCAGGACAGGTGCAGTTGGTACTCAGGGCTTGCCCTCTTGGTTAAACATTCTCCCGGGTACAGGCTTTCCCATCTCACATCTGCTAGTGTTTCTGGATTTGGGATAGTTGCTATTTCCCTGGAAGTGGGTAGAGGACTGCTCTGTTTTATGCCAGGAGTCACTGGCATCTTGGCAGTTTTACCAGAGCTTATGGAAATACTTTTAGCTAAAACCAATACTGAAGTCAAACCTTTACAGAGTTTGAAAGTATTTATGGGTGTGGTTTACCAAGCAATTCAGGCTGATTTGAACCAGAATTAGTGCTGAAAAAAGACATTCTGGCCCTTCCCTCTTCTGTCAATTCTCATTTCTCCTCTAAGCTGTAGCAGCAAGCTCATTGGGCTACAAACAATGCCCTCAAAGCCAGGTGACAGCTTCCTGCTGGATGAGTGAACTGAACTGGCTGAGCATGCCAGGTACTAGTGTGAACCCAAAAGACTGCAAACAAGGGTGGACAGGACAGGTCTCCCCCTTTTTGTGCAATATGGCTTTAGATTATTTAAAAAACCCAGGAAAAATGGATGATCCAAACCTGCAGTGTTGAGACTAAAGTGCTGACTAACGGCAGAACCTGGTTAAATTCTCTTCTGTGGCAAGCCAGGCAGATTTGCACCAACCAGAATCTAAGACACCTAGGCTTACATATAGACATCATATAGAAACTCCTATTACTCTCTCTCCATTTTTGTCAAAATATTCTGGATTAAAGTATAACTAAAAAGTAGAAAAAAGCAAAACATGAGAAGCACAGAAGTTGCTGCAACAGAGTAGCTAACCCCTGTCATCTGTCCTGACTCTAGCTATAAACACACATGCACTCACACACCAACCTCCCTCCGAACAGGAGATGTCAGCCTTGGTCACATTTTTTGGTCAGTTGCCAGCAGTCTCCCAATCAAAACACATGGACTATGGCTTTGAGCTGTGGCTATCATCCAGAAGGGCACCTGCTCCTCTCTGCCTAAAACATGTAGTTACGTTAGTTGCTGCATGCTTCATTTTGTTTACTGCTTCCCAGTAACCTCTAACCATGCTTTTTTTTACAGGACAGTTTAGGTAGGCTGAACACAGCCTGTACTAAGCTGGCAGATTTAGACTCCCTCTTGCAATCAGTCTAAAGGGACTCTGTCAGAACTGGACGTACAGGGCTCTCCAGGAAACCATACCAGAACATGGGCTGGCTTTAGAACGAGTGGCTTATCTTATTTTCCAGGTGCCTTGTTTACCCGGATAATGGATCAACAAAGGCCTCCCTTTCCCAAGACTCTTTCTGCATCATGGGAAGTAATGAAGAGGACTTGTCATGCCTCCAGCTGCCATTTTAAACTCTGCTCCCTGCATAAAGTAGTGTAGATGTTTTCCAAAGGTGAGTGCCATTTTCTAGTCTGATAATTTCAGCAGAATAATTATTTAATTCCCACTCCCCAAAGTATTTTATTTACTTGGTTTGTTGGAGCTGGCACTCACAGGTAGGCTTCAGAGGAGCAGAGGTTAGAAGAAGCACATCTGGCTTCCAAGATTTGAAACTGTCTCTGTAATTAATGCCCTGATGGATTAAAAGCTGGAAGGAAGGACTCTATCTCTTTATGATATAGCAAGGCTACATAGCTTGTGAAATTTGCTCCTCATGAAAGAGCATCAACCTTTTTTTTTACTGTAGACTCTAATTTCAGACCTTGGCACCTCAACACTGCACCTTTGATCAACAGATACTAGTACATAAAATCCCCAACCATTCAACAAGGTTGAGAAGCCACTTACTTTACACATTTCATTCTTTTTCGCGTTCCCATATTACCTTCATCACCAGTTTCCTTCCATATAATTAAGAGAAATAGCAGGAGATGACAGAAAACATTGAATAAAATCTCTCTTGTACTAATGGCTTACACTGCAGCCCTCCTCTCCCCACAGGGGCATCCAGACCAGTCCCTTTGTCATGTCAACTACTGCATCTCTGCCCATCAGGAATAAGACAGTTCTATTCCTGGCTGATGCTGGGAAATGTGTGGACACAACATGTCATCTGAACTTGCCCTACCATAATACTATGGCTGTGGCTTTAAATACTCTTTACTGTATAACATGGTTTGGACAACATTTCTCATCTACTTTGGGACTGATTCAAACAGTAATAGGAGGAAGGACATCCTCACAATTAAGCATGTGTCAGATGAAAACTAAGTGGCAGAGGCAGTTTAATAACCTTGCACCACACCCTGCCTGATGGCAACACAGCACTCAAAAATTCCCTGTTGTTGGCAGTGCTAATAAAGCCCTTGTCTGAGTTACAAACATGACACAGTATGTCTCCAGCTGGGATTTTTAGGTGTTGGGAAGCACCCTCTGGTCCAGAGTAAAGTCTTCTACTGGCCACACAGAGGAAACACTTCTACCAAGCAGAGGAGGCAGAAATCAGACTCTCTCTTGGTGTGAAAGACTCTTGGACAATGTTTACATTGAGAAATGCCAGCCCAATTTCTTAGTTGTCTTTTTTCACAATATAGCCAAAATCACTTACACTACAAGATTTCCATACTTCATTATGTTTCCCAGATTTGAAAAAGACAAATGAATGGACTTGACAGATAAGTTTTAAAACTGAAAATTTCAGAAAGAGAATACAACAGCTTCTTGTTACAACTCAAATTACTTATTTGCAACTGATCTGCTTCCCAAAATTGTCATTAGCAGTGTTTGCACACTTTACCTTTTGAGGCTAACTTCAGCACAGGCATAGAAATGTAAGCCCTTAAATTGGCTGAGATTAGGTCTGCAGATCAGTTTCTCCAAGCTACAAATGGAAATTGGCTTTAGCTCATGCAAAATGTGGCTCTAGGCCTGGTGGATACTAATAATAAGGTTGCAGTGGCATAACAGTCTTCATACCTGCTATGTATGTGTGGATGCAAGATTCTAAATTCCTGTCAGGGAGGGTGATCTTCCTTCACACTCGGCTGTTGGCAGGGAGACGTGGGGCTGAGTGCTGCAGGGGGCCTGGCCAGGTTGTTCTTCCACTCCTCCCACATCATGCCCGGGAGCACGGCTTTGGCAGGAAAACCCAGTCGTGCCAGCAGAAGGGTGCCACTTTGCCTCCCCCACTCCAGTGGGAAAGTGTCAGGAAGCACTGTCTGTGGGAGCCCCCCATCCTTGGCCCTTGTTCTGGACTGGTGCAGGGCATGGGAAGGTTGCCATATTGTCTTTGTCTGGGAAGACAAGTGGGTGTGACCTGTGGGGACCATCTGCAATCTTGTTTGTGCTCCTGAGGGAGAATACATTTCTGTGGGTGAAACACCTTATCTCTTTGTATGCTTTTGGCATTCATTTTTTTGTTATTTTGTGTTTCTTACTCCATTTTTTTTTGCATTCAGGAAATTGTTATCTCAGCCCATAGCCTCTGTCTTTGTCGCTTTCTTACTGGAAGCTTTGTGGGTAAGGGGAGCAGTTTATTTGGGTTTCATTTCCTGCTGGTGTTAAACCACCACAACTTCTGACTGTTACAGAAAGGCACACAGAAGCCATGACTCCACTGTGGTATCACTTGTAGGTGTCTAACCGGGAGTTGTAGCTTCGGATTGGTAGTGGATTACAGGAGTTTTTTAATACCAGATTTTGAAAGGAATTCTTCTAACGACAGAAACAATTTGCATATGATTTCACTTACCAGTCAAAGTAACAGTTGTCGAAAGTCTCTCTTAGTTTACAGACAATTTTTGCCAAAAATTATGTTTTTCCATTGAAGAAAATATTTTAGAGATTTCATTGAAACACATTAAAAACAATGTGCCTCAGAGATTATGATGATGATAAATATTTGCTGAAAACAAGTGGTTTCCAGCAATTTTATATAAATTGGCTTAACTTCTGGAAATGAAAAGGTATAGTCCAATGAACTCTGAAAGAGGCAGGAATGTTTCCCTTAGTGCCTAATGCAGTACATGTGAACATCAAACTTGAGTTTAGTGAGACTCCTTTGTGATTATGAAGTCTGCTCCTGAGTTCACTGGTGGAATGTGAAAGATGCGTTAAGTCTACCTAGCACACCATAAAGAAAAACATGAAGCAGTTGCACCTCTGTTCTCCTCACCAGATGCCATATTTTGGTCTTTACAGGTATATCCACGGGAAATTCAGAGATCACATTCACACTATGCAGCTGGATTTTGCTGGAGTTGGGCACATGGTTGAACTAGATAGTAGAAAGAGGCCCTTGGGACCATCATGTTTATCAATCATGCACTCACTTGACCTGTGCTCTCCTTCTGTGCAATGCCTGGCTCACCTGGTGCCAGGACTGTTTACATGCGTGACGTAGCACTCTTTTCTGCAATGAGCCATTTAAAGCAGAAAGGTGGGTCTGGTAAGGGAATTGTGAAAATACTATGCTAGCATGGAAGACTGAATGTTTAAATAACATCCTTACTGAAGAAGAATGTGTAAAACAAGGCAGAATTTCTCTCTGACATGGTTTTCTGTGGTAGCTGTGGGAGTTCTGTAGAGCTTTCCTAGTCATGATAGTAAGAAATAAGACAACTGCATGGTGCTAAGTCAAGCTAGGGAGGTTGTTCTTCCTGTAACTCTCCTTCACCTTCTGCTGAAAAGTATTCTCCCTGTTTTGCTAAGTACAAATCAACAGTATGTCTTGTAGAATGAATGGCAAATGGGAAGTCACATGGTAGCTTTGTATTCATCTATTTATATCTGTCCTGTAGACCCAAATTGACACCAGATTAGGTGGCTTTCTGTATTTCCCTGGGTTGGCAGCAATAAGTGTTTTGCAAAACACTTCTCAGGCAGGTATTATTACCTGGGATAAAGAGGAAATTCTCCTCTTCCCAGTAGCATTTGCAAACTTTGTGCCTTGATTCAGTTCTTGAAGTCTACATGGAAACTGTGTTAATCCATCAGTTTACACATTCATGCAGCTCCTTCCTGAATCTGAATAAGCAGATTGATACTGCAGATGATGCCTTAAGCTTCCTCTGAAACCTTTACTGGTACCTGACTACCAGGTCTAGCAGCTGCAAGTGATATTTCCTTGTGACTTTGAGCAACTGAAGAAATATAGCCCATCCTATCTGATGCTAATTTGATTATGGTGACTCAGTCCTTCCATGTTTTCCAGGGTAATTGCTACAAAATTCTCTAGCTGCCAACACAATCCCCAGGGGTCTGTAGAAAATTTTTATTTGAAGTGTTCTACTTGTAGAGGACAGTGGTTAATTTCTTATGTATAGCCAAATCTGAGTGTAATCCTAGCTATCAGGCTTTATTAGGAAACACTTCTAAGGAAGTATCTCTCCCACTTCTTCTCCAGATACATACCTTAGGAATGATGAAATAATCCATACCATAAGCGTAGAATAGTAGGATATGTTTCTGTCCTACAACTCACCTGGATCCAACTTCCACATGCCCTGACACACTGCCTTTGCCACAAGATTCCAGACTTGTTTTCTTTGTTTTTCCAGTAATAAAAGTTTTGGCTTAGCAGTAATTGATTACACTCAGCACTCTACAGAGTACATTTTTCCTCACATTTGCAACCTAAAAGAAAGACATAAAAGTGATACAAAGTTATAGTGCTTTGTAGGTAAATTTAGTGATAGCAAGTTTCATTGCTAACTTTTCTGCACTGCTTTTGCTTAGCTGATTGCTACATCTATTTTGACTTGTAAGCAGTCCTTATGCAGGAGATCTGAAAGTGAAGCTGATTCATCTTTCATGGGAAACACACTAGTCAGACTATACTTCTTTGTGGCCAGGCTACAAAAGCTGATTTTGCAATGCAATGAGCAGCTCAAAAAGTGAAGCACAAGATGACTCAGTGTCATACACATGCTGTCTTCTAACATCAGCAGTCTAGCCCCTCTAATGCAAGAGTCTTCCCCTCTCTAACACATATCTCTGACAACAGTTTTGAAAAGGACAACTTTATCCTTCCCTCCACATGCTGATGTCTCACTCAGTCCTTATGTAAATTCCAACCCTCTCTCCCAGCCCTCCAGCTTCAATTGCTGAGGCACAGCAGAAGCATCCTTACTATACTTTTAACACGTATAGTCCAGAGTGTTACACTCAGCTGTGACCATAGGGAAGATACCTCACCAAGCTGCACTCTGAATCCTGTGCAGATACAACAGAGTGTGTATTCATCAGCCTGGACACAGAACCGCCAGAAATGCCTACACCTGGTTGCAGCTGGTTTGCAGCTCCTACATTTCTGCAGAAGGAGTATGTGTGAGCTCAGGCTGTCAGCATCTCTTTGCTGAGAAATCCATATAAGATGCAGCATGGTCCAAGCATTCACTCCTGTTTGAGACCCCTTATCACCTGCCCTGAATTATTCTTAGTCTTCCTCTCTACCCAGGGTGTGTGAGTGCATAGTGGCAGTGTACGTGTCCTAGGCTTGCTGACAGCAGGAGCCAGAGTTTAGGCATGGTGGTCTCAGCTTGCCTTGTCTCAGGACAGGCCAGTGAATTTTATGATAAATTCAACTGACTCAGCAACATAATTTTTTTCTAAAAAACTACTTTAAATATGCACGTATTGGATTTGGGCCTCACCCAAAGTAGTCTGGCTGGTCCAGAAATGCTAGGTCAGTTTGGTTAACGCAAAACCAAACCAGGTCCGCTGAGATCCTCATCTGGCTTTGAGGCAGCATAGCTGCTGGTCCCACTGCTCCTGTAAAGCTTGTTATGATAAATGGCATAGCCATACAGAGGAATACCATCCATTCTCTTCTATATACGGATCATCTGATTTTTGAAGACCCAAAGACTTTTACCTGCAAAGTCTGAGTGGCTTGGCTGTAATCCTTTTGGAAAACAAGTACCTTAGGCATTGTTCAAACCTGATTTTCTTTCTCTTTTCTATCCACTGCCTTGTCTTCTGAGTCAGAAAATGCCAGAAAAGAAATGTGAGTGAATTTTTGGTGGGGCGGTGTTAGGTGTTTTTTGTTTTTGTTGTTGTTTTGGGGGGTTTTTTTGGTTTTTTTTTTTTGTTTGTTTGTTTTTTTTTGTGGGGGTGGTGGTTTGGGTGGGTTTGTTGTTTTTGTTTTCTTTTTGGTGACACAGTAGACTGAGATTAACAACTAAATCAAAATAGAAATCAAATAGAAATAAATTTTAGTATGGTGCAGAGTGCTTTTAGGCCACCTTCAAAGATAGTATATTGCTCCATCTACTCTGTACTTAGCCAACAGTATGCTTCATTTACTGTATTTGGAGTTACAACTCCATCATTAATCATTGGCAAAGCTGAAATAGTGATGTAATTCAAATCGAGGCACCTGTTTTAAACAATGATGCTGCAACACAGCATCTCTGCAATAAAAAGGTTGCAATGAATTAGGGAGGTAACTTCGAGGGAAGAACATAGCCAACAGAGGTTGAGTACCTGAAAGTTGCTCCAGTACAGCCAGCTCTAAAAACTTCACTGTTGCTCTGTAAAGATCTGACCATTTAGGAAACTGGCTCCTTTCTAAACCTCCTGGCTGTCAAGCATGTGACATTTGGGAGTTTCTAATCTCTTGTAGTTTCATAACTTTCTCAATCACTTGAATCCTAAAGGTCCTAAAACCTGTGACTCTCATGTTACCTTTTAAGGTGAGAAAAATCATATATATCCACCTCCACCCAAGGCCTCCTCTGGATTCCCTTGGCCCACCTTAAAATCATTTGCATGTAACCACTGATCTCCTGTGGCTTTCCAAACTTGGCAGTCAGGTCAGCAACAAAACTTCCAAAGACAGTAAAACCAGTAATACCCGATAAAAAGGGCCATATGAAGTGCTTCTTTTATTTGATGTGTGCTGCTGCATGCCAGAGAGAAATCATTTGCAAAACGGCCTCCACCAAAGTGTTTGCTTCTTCCCTATCTTCTTCAGAAAATTTCTTCAAGATTCGGATCTGGATGCCAGTAGAATACTTCTCTAAACTGGAAGGTAATCCGTAATGCCTCTTGGCCTTGAGCAGCAAACTTGAGAGTTTGGATTATTATTTGGATCCATATTATGGATTTTGAAGACAAAATGAAAATTGTCATTCATTGCGTTATCCTCAAGACTATGTTTCAGCAGCTATTCTCTGAAGCTACAAAGATGATTAGTATCCAGCTTCAGCTATTTCACTGTCAGGAATTAAGCTTATCATGTTCCTGGCATGGACTATACATACTGTACAGTTATGAGTGAACTTTTTTGACCATGCTAAGACCTGCATTTTCTCAATTTCTGGAGTGAGTAAGGGCAGGATCTGTGCATCTTTTAAACACAGTTCTAAAAACTGTAGACTGAAGCTCTGCTCCTAGTTGCATCTACCAAAAAAAAAAACCACAAAAACAAACAAACAAACAAAAAAAACCAAACAAACAAAACAAGGCACTAATAAAACTGAAGCAACAGAAGGGCTGCTCACTTGTAACGTGGCTACCCTTTTATCCCAAATTGACATCTAAGAAATATTTTTTTTCCATCTGTAGCACAGGATTTATAAGAAAGGAATCCAAAGCTATCCTGTGACTGTGATTCACTTTCCTGAGCGTATTACCATGAAAACTGTAAATGATGCAATAGGCTGTGACTTCTAGTCAAAGGTTCATCACAGAGTCCACTAAGTAATTTATACTCCCAGGTCTGCATTTTACTGTAAATAGAAGCAAGGAACTGTGAGAAACATGCTGTTGGGAAGGGAGAAACAAAAAGAAAGTAAAAGAAGTAGTTATTGTTAAGTTGATCACACATTTCAAGTGCCCATAAAGCATCTGGGGAGGTGGGCAGGGGAGAAAACCTTTTCTGGAAGAAACACAGATAGTTTTATGACATGAGAAAGACCCCTCCACTTACCAGAATCTAGAAGTATTAAACATGTCTGCAGCTGGAAGGTGAATTATGGTAGTGGCCATTAGTTGACAGAAGTAAATACAGGCTGCATAGAGCTGGGCTCTGCACTGAGCCACCACTTAGAGCAGAGATGGGAGATGAAGAACGCAGTTTGTCAGAAGCAGAATATCAAAACAGACAGCTCAAGGTAGGACTGCTTGTAAACCACACTTCTTATTGAGGACTAAACTTTAAAAGAATGGTTAACTATGGAGTGCAGCAGTAACTGGGAGCTGGGGAAAGATTTAATGGAGCAAAGAACAGGCAAAGAAAGGCAGGGGAAACAGCAACCTAGCATTTTAAGATTTTGCTTAAAACTTTTGCAGCATACATAGGGCAGAGGTATTGTGTGAAGCTGCCTGCATAGTGTGCCATACCAAGACTGTGTGGCTATCAGGGAGTAATGCTGAGAATTTAAATAAGCAGCACCAGCAGAGTCCTTTGTGCAATAAGGGGATATTTAATGTAAAGGACCATTATTGCAGGACAAGTTCTAATGCAGTGTCCTCTCTCTCTCTTGCAGCACAGCATTATCTGGAGAATTCCTGATGACAGACTCACACTTGCTGGTTTGGTTTCCATTATGAAAAACCACAAAGGAAAAGCGAACTGCTTTGGCTTGCTATTTGTTAAAATGAATGCAGATCCCTCTGCTGCACAGGGACTATCTCTGCAATTAAAAAAAAAATTAAAAAAAAAAATTCCTGCAGCATACTAAGAAATCACCCTTAAGTCAAACAGGAGGCTCCTAGAACTTCTTTTTTTCCTAGAACTTCAGAAGGCAGGCATTGCCTCTCCTCAATTCTGACTGTAAATAAAAGAGAACTTTTGATGCCCTTCAGCAACAGAATGTGATCAACAAGGATGCAACAAGCAACAGTTTATTTGTAGAAAAATCCTTTAAAATTTACTACAACGTAAGATTAAGGAAAAAATAGTCTTAATATATATATACATACAATATATATAAACAAACACATATCGCACCATGAAAATTACATGCTTTTTAGAACAGAGAATGGATCATATTCCCTCATATCAATTTTAAAGTTATCACTGCAAGAAACCTTGCTTCCTTTTCTTTTTTTTTTATCCCCATCAAAGTTTTCAAGTACAGGAAGTAAGTAATGCAGGATCTAATAGTAGAAAACCTTTGTTATACACAAATTACAACTGACAGCTAGACAATATTATTCTGCAGTACCCAACACTTGTGTTTTTTGAACTCTATTATAATGATAAGAACTTTTACCTGAGGTGCATGGAAATAACGAAGCATGATAATTGGCAAGTTTAAGAGATTTTCACATTATGATTTGACTGTAATTGCAGCTGATTAGGTATCACATCTATACCTGTAGTACTGGCACAAGAATGCTCTGCGTGTGTCATCACCAATGACTTAGAAGTG
>WEIU01022375.1:392-25392 GCA_013389925.1 Aegithalos caudatus
GTTTTTGTCAACCAGGTAGAAATCAGAAAGCCCTGCTGCTATAGAAACTGGGGATCCTAACAGTGAGTGTATGTTCATTAGTTTCTTGCTTCTTGGCTCAACAAAATTGTGAGGTTTTGTTGGTAGTGTTTGAAAGGTTAAAAAGCAAAGGAGATTTAACAATGGTTCTCATTTATGTATTGTGGAGCTATACCCAAAACAGGGCATCAGCAAAGATAATTGATGGAGACTTTACTACAGTATGTCATGTTACTTGTTGGTAAAAAAAAAAAAAAAAAAAGAATAGCTCTTGCAAGCAACACAAATATTAGTTGTTTAAGACTGTAAGATAGCTGAGTCATGCACAGACATAACTTAATACACTTGTGGGCCATGTGTGTATGCTGTGACAAAGTGTAGAATAAGTAATCATCTGTGTCAGTGCCTCTACTAATATTAAATCTGAGGAAAATCTTTTGAGTGTCTCGAGTACAGGAGAGTTTTAAGCATATGCAGCCTGTAAATCCGGATTTCCTTACCAAACATACACTGCATTTACCTGAGGAGGTCCTGGGTTATTTCAGTAATTAATGGCTAGACAGTCATATGTGCTTTGTGCCAAACCGTTTCTTTTTTTTAAAAAAAAAATCATTTTATTTTTTGTAACTGAAATGCTTTTGCGCAGGCAGAGCTTCTTGCTTGTGTCTCCATATAAATGTGTGATTTTTATTTTTTTTACCGTCTTGGTCAACTTAGTAGACAAAATAGTATGGGCATAAATTGGTTTTTGTCTTTACGGTGGCTGCATAGATAATTGAAGCAGTCGGTATTTTTGCGTGCTCAGAGTTTGTGAAACAAGGAATTATTTTTAATATTTCTGGTGAAATGGTCTAAAAAATAGATTAACACTAAGAATTTGGGAAGCTCAAATGTGTGATTTACATTTGGTGTAGACTTTAAAATTTGGTAGGAACAAGCATCCTGTGATACATGTATGGACATCAGAGTTTTTGCAGATGATTTAATGTTATGTTTCTGTTCTGACCAGACTGTTGCCTTTGTTTCATGATTAAATCCATTTCAGAATGGAAAAATACTTGTTCACCTGTCTGTTTTGCTTGTCTGATGGAGTTCAAGTACTTTTTAGCTTCAAATAAATAGGGAGGAAGGAAGAGGGTGATAGTGGCCCTCTCTTCTCTGTTGGGTAGCAGTAGTAGCATATTCAGTCCAGATGTACAAGACAAAGTGCAAATTTTTTCTTCTGATGACATTTGAATTTATCTCCCACTCCCTAGCAGAGGTCTTGGGCATGATTCATGTGGTTTGTATTGCAGCTGCTTTGCTCTGGCGAAATAAATATTTGCTGGGGAAAAGAAAGGAGGGAGAGAAGTGGGTTTCTATTATTTATGGAATCAATAACTTAAGATACTTGTAGACATAGAGTATTGGAAAGGCTGCAGAGGTAGAAGTAGGAAAACCTGAGTGTCAGCTCCTGTTCCTATTAATGCTCAGGTACCAGGACTTCATCCCATGCTGTTGTTTGCTGTGACAGTTTCTTGGCAGGCTTGAGTAGACAGCTCCCAGTTAATGCACTGGCTGTTTTAAATGTCGTTCTCTGGCATTAAAAGTCTTCTCTTACCAAGTGTAGTGAATAGAGGTGGCTGACTTTGATGGTGAGGGTTCAGGTGTCAGGGCACCCAAACCAGTGAGTGTTGCTGGCTTTAAATATAGCTCAGAGGTTCTCAGGAGCTGATAGTTCATCCAGGATGAAATTTCTGATGTTGCATGCCACAGGCTTTGCAGTATTTTTTAGTGTGTCTAAGAAATGGTATGAGTGATGAAAGACTATTTCATGGGTGCCTTTTTTTCATTTCTTTTAAACACACATGGACATGGTAAACTCATTTTTGCTGTTAGCATTATCTCACTGGAGCAAAGGAAATCCAAATCCACAGTAGTAATTAATATATGATGCTGATAGCTTCAGAAATTAATTAGGCAATTTTTTCCACTTAATACTGCTTCAGATCACCAGCTTAAAATTTCATCTTCCTAAGTTAAATAATGATAACAGCAATAATATACTTAGCTTAGTAGTGGGACTTCAAACTTTTTATCAAGTATGAATTTCTGGAGGCATGTTTTTCAAGATAAAAAGAGTGCTGCTAATGGAGTAACCTACTGGTCTTTGGCTCACTAACCTATTTTATGAAGCGATTCCTTACATTCTGTAAGGTGATAGATTATGATGATGATACTTATTATTATTTAGGTAAATTTAAAAAAAGAACTGTAGAAGATAACACAGGTAGTTGTTTTTCCTCACTGATGAAGTAATGCTGTTAAAATGTTGTAAGGTACAACAGGAGGAGTTCTGTTCTTGTATTTTGTTGTATTATAGTTCATGAAAGCTTTTGTGTTCCCTCCGAGTCAATTTATTTACTAAATTAGAAAAATACCATTTGTGTACAAAAAGTTACAGACTGTGTGCATTTATGGTGGTATGATGTGAGAGACAGGTAATTGCAAAGTTTTTTCCCAGCCTTAGATAAATTAAGGGGCATGAAAAACTTTGAGGAATAAATAATTTTAGTCTAGGTCAGTAGTTTTGGTTCTTTAGACTTTGACTCATTAGTTCCACATGTGGTACTTCAGGGTTTATGCTTTAGCCTGCAATGAGGCTTTACCATAAGTTCAGTATCTCTAGATTTTAATGCATTGTAGTGAATCTGAGATGTTGAGTATTTAATACCAATCACTGTTTATTAAAAATATTATGAAACTATTTAATGAAAAGAAATATTAACATAAGGAATAACAGTGGAGAAATCTGAGTGGAAAATAGAACTAAAAAAATCATGTAAATGAATATAAAATCTTTTGTTCAAGTGACTCAAATTATTAGCAAATAAAATACATTTCATATTGACTAAGGGTATAAGTACTTGCAGAATAGTATAGATAAGATGGGTTTAATGAGACAGGTAGGCCAATTGATAACAAAGTAGGCTTTCTATTGTTAAATCAATGAGTTTTCCTCAAATTCTGTTTTAGATGGCAATGAAAACAAAACAACGCATGCTAAAGGAAGACTGGGAATTTTTTAAACAGAGGCGTTTTATTGAAGAGCAGGTAGGATTTTTTTTTTCATACCATTCTAAGTTATACTAATGCCACAAATGTATTTGTAAGATACAAACATGAGTGTAGTATGTTGTACTAGTTCTGTGCTAAGTCCGCAACTATGCCAAGCATAAAATCAGCTAAAACACAGAAAAGTGAGAGCCAAGGAGAGCAGGTACAAGTATGTGTTCTCAGTTACTACAAGGTAAAACATCAACACTCTTGTCTTAGGACCGAATGGCAGGTGTTTAAAATCTTTGTACATAAAAATGGGGAATTTTTGTTGCCTTAGAGTGGGATCCAAAACAGCCAATACATTGAGTGTGGAGCTGTCTTGCCATACGTGGTAGGGAATATTGTGCTCAAGAGTTTAACAAGTGCCTGTGTGTGCCCAGCACAATGAGCCTCAGTATCAGGGCAGGTGATTCCACCTGTTGAGACTCCAGAGATAGCTCCTGCATCTGTTCCCTGGGGAAAGGGCTGAGCACAACTGTGTTCCCTTTTCTAAGCTGTAACCAGAGAGGGGCCAGTAGAGGTTCCTACCTTATTATAAAACTGCTGTTTAAGACTCAGTACTCTCTTCTGCAGCCTAGAAGTGTTCAAGTGTGCATCATACTTTCTGTAGGAGTACAGTGGGATTCAGATAGAGCCAACTCTGGATGGAGAACCTGTCCGTTCCTGTACCAGCATGCAGAAAGAAACACTAGTCATGAGCCAGAGAGAGTATGATAGTACATTTTAATAAACTTAAACTTAAGCTTAAATTGGCAGTGTTTCAAAGCAGTCATCAGTAAGTACTTTTTCCTATAAGGAGCATAAGCCTGTGTTAACCATGTCTTCAGAACATCTGGTATACAGGTCTCCTCAGAGGACTTGAGGAAGAATCCTATTTTTCCTTGATCCTAATTGGCCTTAAGTGAGCTGTAAGACCATGGCTGCTAGGTAAGGATCAGGTCTGGTCATCTATAGGAGTGGGAGCTTAAGGCACATCCTTGTTTAACCTAAGGCTTGTAGGTATATAATGAAATTAGGTGCTTTCAGGATTAGGCCTCTGCCAGGTGGAGATTATTTGGATTGTATTTTTTCATTAATGCAGTCAAGTCCTGTTTTGAGCAGGTACTCCTGACTCTATACTGTTGTAGCTACAAAATTAGTCTGAATTTTTTTTATTTGCAAGTTAAGGGTCAGTTTTTCTCCATTTGTCAGCAGTGTCCTTTTGTGCATATCATGAAACAAGATAAAAACTGCTCAAGTTCAGAATGCATCAGCAGAAATACCGTGCAAGATGTATGTATGAATGAGTCAAGGAGATGGACTTGTCCATTTTTCTATTTCATAGCAGAGACATACTTTATTTGAAGAGTATTGATGCCAAATGTTTGTTGTTTGTAACTTTGAACTTCCTTTTTTGTGATCAAAGCACCACCTTCATGAAATTACTCTGCTTTTAAATTATTTTGCCCAAAGAACCCTTTTTGATTATGTAATTTGTCATTATGTGCCATTGAATTTTTAACGGAAGACTTGCACTACTAAAACACTGCCTTTACCATTTACTTCAGCTTAATAACAAGAAAGCACTATCTGGGGAGAACAACTTCACAGACACAATGAGACATATGCTGTCATCACGTTTGAGCATGCCTGACTGTCCCAACTGTAATTATAGAAGAAGGTGAGCTGATGTTTTTAGTATGAAATCATAATAAATCATTACTTTGCTTTTCAAGGAAAAAAGAAATACATTATTGGAACAAAGAGTGTGGTTACTTTAAATAAATGCTGGCTAAGGAAGGTCATAATCTACAATTTAATTCTTGAACAGATGTACTTGTGATGACTGCAGCCTTTCCCACATTTTAACGTGTGGCATCATGGATTCTCCCATAACGGATGATATCCACATTAACCAGTTACCACTACAAATTGATTCTGCTCCGGATTACTTATCTGAGATCCGCCCACCCAGCATGTCTTCAGCGAGTTCAGGATCGGGTTCCAGCTCACCCATCACAATTCAGCAACATCCCAGACTCATCCTCGCAGATAATGGTTCTGCACCAACTTTGTAAGTTCCTTTTTGTGCTTTAAATTTTTGTGGTGAATTGAACTTAAGCAGGCAAATGACATTGGCAGGCCATCATTATGTAATGCTTGTTTTGCCACAGAAAATTACTTAATAATGGTACCGTATTCAGCTGGCCACGACTCCAGCTGTATGTTGTGCAAACATACATACATTAAAAAAGATGCTGTCACATGTCTGAGAACTTCTTGAAGGTACTGTATTACCAGTATTGCTAGAAGTTTTTGTAGTGTGTGTTTCCTGCTCAGCAATTACAAGGACATCAGGTATTGATCTACTTTAGAGCATCATGTTAAAATGTCAGATATTCCTAAACTGAGCAAGGGAACTGGCATTTTTTTCTTTGAAGGATTGTCGCTTTAGTACCAAAAAAATCCCTTTGTTATATGGATTTTAGGATTGTTGAACCTGTGTTAATATGTCTTGCATCAAAAAATTATTGCCCCTGTCAGAAGTATCTGCCTCCCAGTTTCCTACACTACAAGTCATTATCAGATTTGAGCTATTAGTCTAATGGTGGACTTCCCACCCCTTGGTAATTCTGAAGAGTAAAAGCTGCTTGATGGGGCTCTTTTGTACTCAGTATGGATACAGCTAACCAGGAGTCTCTTCTGTTATGTGATATTCTAAAGAAATACTTCAGAAAACCCAACCTGAGTTACTTGTGTGGTAGGAACACTAGAATAATGAAATACCTGCTGTAGGTACAGTCCAAGGAATTTGCTGTAGTGTTCCGTGCTCATACACTGTGATGAATGAGACAGATGTGTGGGATGTTTCTGGTGACTGTCAGTCACTGAGTTCCATTTCCTCTAAACATTTATCTGCTACCACCAATTGTTTAATATTTCATTACAGAACTGTAGTTTCTGAACCCATTTGGGGAGCACTTGAAAACAGCTACACATTCTTAGATGTGTGCTTTGCCATTTCTATAAGCTCTCACTAATTTTGGTGCTGAAATGTCAAAAATTCTTCAGTTTGTCTCTTCAGAAGCCAGTTCAGTTGAATCCAAGTATTTACCGTAAGAAGGCTATTTTTAGGGAAATATCACTGCTCCTTGGGGAAGTGCCATTTTATGTCTCATACTATCTGCTGTGTTTTGTTTCTTCATTGCACATTTGAAATATGCCTAATGGTGCCATCATGTAATTAAATTTTGGCTCAGTATTTTATGGAATGCAAGAAGATAAAAAGTGCACAGTTTAAGAGCTCTTTTAAGAGCTCTGGATTATTGTAGCAATGTGAACTAACCAATCTTTGCAACACTTCCCTGGAGTGAGTAATAAAACCTGCAGATCCTTTTACTATCTATTTGTAAAGCAAAAAAGTATTTTAGTAGAGCAGATTCTGAAAAGCCTGCAGATGTGGGGTTGTCTACAAACTAATTGCTATTGAGAAATTTAAGAGCTACTGTGATTGTGTTCAGTGTTCCCTTTTTACTGGTGTGACATTTAACGTGTGGAAAAACTCAAATTTTATATTGTAGCTTTTTCCACTTCACAATTTCTGTGAAGGAAGACAATGGTATAAGGCTTTTAAAATCAAATTAAAGGTTATCAATATCCTGGAATTATTAATTCCATAGATTCTTGGTCAGAAAACCATGGCTGAAAAATATTTTACCCAAAACCAGCAGAGAATCTTGTTTTTGCTAGTCTGTCATTCAGGCATGTGACTGCTACTTTCAGTGGGATTATGTGGCAGGTTGTTTGATTTTACTTGCTTGAAAAAGTAAATTCAGTTGGACAACTTGGAAGACCATCTGTTGACTCCTAATTGGAACATTTATAAGGCATGCCCTCAACTTTATTTCATCTTGGTATTCTTTCACTATAACTGAGCACTGTGATTTATCTAAGCCTCTTTTCCCCTCAGTGGTAGTGATGATGATGATGTTGCACCATTATCAGCAAAATTTGCTGATATCTACCCACTGAATAATTACGACGATGCGGAGGTTGTAGCCAACATGAACGGAATCCACAGCGAGCTGAACGGCGGCGGTGAAAACATGGCATTGAAAGATGAGGTACAGCACTTACAGTGCCCGAGCTTTTTCTGGGGTTTGGATGTGCTCACTGGAGAAATGTTTGTCCTTGTTAATGTCCCCATGGTAATGAGTTAATGTTGTCCAGTCTCCTCAGGTAAGCAGTACTAGCAGCAGTTCCTCAGAAGCAGATGATGAAGAAGCAGATGGGGAGAGCAGTGGTGAACCACCAGGGACTCAAAAGGAGGAAATGTCTCTAGGAAAAAGGGCATTAAGGAAAGATGAAACAAAAATGGATAGTCCACCACCTTCTTACCCCAGTCAGCAGGTACAGTCATCTAAAAACATCTTGTAGTAGATTAATTTCTGAAATCTGGCTGTTGAATGAGAACACATTTACATCATCAATTAATTTCTTAACTTAATATTTTAGGTTGTCAGTAAGTAAGTGTGACAACTAAAATAATTGTTACATTGTCATGTCAGATAATCTTTTAGTCAAAACCTGGAATATGTTAGTTATATTGAAAGTTGCTTCAGGAAAAGGGGAAAAAGCTTATTCCTACCTGTCTGAGAAACATAAACTAATAAGCATTTCTGTTTGGAAGATCGACCTGGTCTTTGCCAAATCTTAGTCTTATGTTATTTGAAATTAATTAGGGTGGGGGGTGGATGTTATGACTACTTAGTTAACACATTTTTCTTCCATATTCCATTTGAGGATTACCTTTCCCCATGTAAACCATGTGTATTTAAATTGGTTGCATGACTTAACCTCATAGGTCATGGGCTGTTTGATTTGTTTGTTTTTAATGTCTTAAGATTATGAACCCTTGACTGTAAGATCATCAGACCATCAGAAACCATGCCTAGGCTATCTGTTCTGCAAGTAGCTATCTTTGGTTTAACAACTGAGCACCAAAGCAAAGTTATCCAATGGATTTGTCTTTGTAACCACGTTGATTTCAATCTGAGTTACCCTGCAGCTACAACACAGGCTCACTGCTTTGAGAGAGCCTGTCACTTTTATTTCTTCTTATTGCACAAGAGAGTCCATATTGGTGCACCTTTGAGAGCTTAGACAGCAGTCATCTCCCAGCAGATGTTATCATCTGGTTAGGATGTTTTAAGACCTTCCACTGGAAGTTTTTTCTCATGTGTTAAGAGTATTAAACTGATTTTCTTTCAGCGAGTACATCAAGTGTTTTTTCTGTGTGTGGCTGACCAATGCCATGAAAATTACATGGGGTGAGACCTCTGTCAGACTAGTTTGAAACTGGTGAAGAGATTCAGTATTTGTTGTGAAAAATCAAATGAGATTATGTAAGTCTGCTTGCCTTAGGGAAGCAAACTAAAACACAAGATAAAAAGATGGATTTAGCCTTTCTCCTTTTTTCTTTTCTTTGAGGATTCTCAGAATGACTCTGACGAACTCTTAATGACTTTCTTTTTTTAGTCTGATCTAATCAGAGCTGAGTAGGTAGTGTTGTATTTAAGTGATCAATTTCACTGGTACATGTCATGTGAATTTGAGATTTTTTGGCATTACTTCTTGGGTGTGCTAATTTACTCAGTATCTCTATTTCTCTTGGATTCGTTTTCAGTACTCTGTCAGAATTGGGTTTTGAGTCTCATCAGTTTGTTGGAAATCTTTTCTCTGTTTTCATTTGTTAGTAGATTAATGTTGATTTCTGGATAGTACTAATTTTTTATTATAAATTTGAGGGGTTTTGTTTCTTTTTGCACAAAACTAATTCAGTAATTTTACTTGGTTTATGAAATCTCTGTTATTGTTAAAATATACCTTGTGTTTAAAGGCTGTAATGCTTTTAAGTGAAAATGATGAGTTACTTGTCTCTGAGAGGCAGGGATATTTAAGAAGAGCATCACCTGTCAGTTTCATTATTAGAAAGCTAATAATGTTGGATTTTTGGAAAAATGAGAACTGCCACTTTGGGAAAAAGGAGAAATTGGGAAGTATTCTTGATATTGCTTCTGGTAAAATTATCTACCAGTGAAATGTCAGTGACAGTGGCAGGAAAAAGGAATGAGCTGAAATGAAACAGAGCTGCTCTTTCCCAGGCTGCTTTTCTTCTAAGTTGTGAGTTCTTTGGAGACAACAGAGGTTGAAGCTACCTTGAGAGCAGTACAAGTTTTGGTAGTGTGGATTTTTCATGGTTGGTGCAGTTGTGAAATTTTCATGAGAAGTGTCAGCCTCACACATTTCCAGAGTAGTTGAGTTTGGATTATCCAGACCAGCCTTCCTGGTCAAAGCAAGATCATCTAGAGAGAGAGAGAGTTGGTCAGCACAGTGTCCAGTTGGGTTTTGGGTACCACCACGAGCAGAGGCTCTAGAACTGCTGTAGGTGATAGGTTCCAGTGTTCAACCACTCTCACAAATGAGTGGTTTTGTGGAATTTCCTGTATCCATTCCTGTCTGAGTCCATTTCCTCTGAGCCTTCTGTGGGATTCCAGTGAGAGGAGCCTGGTGCTGTCCTCTCTGTTCTCCCTTGCCCACCCAGTCAGGGAACACACAGCGTAAATCCCTCTGAATCTCCTCTGTAGAGGCTGATCAGTCCCAGTGCTCTCATGTGCTCCTTGACAGATGCTCCCACCTTTGTGGTCCTTCCCTGGTCTGGCAGCAGTGTGTCCATGTCTCTCACACTGGGGAGCTTAGAACTGACTCTGGCACTGGTCTCACCAGTGCTGAGCAGAGTGGAGAGATTGCCTCCCTTGACACACTGTTTGTGCTCTGCCTAGTGCAGCTGAGGACTGCTTCCAAATTTATCAGCTGATCAACTCTTACCACTGCTTCCTACACCTGTTTTTTTCCATATGCTTGGAAAATTGTGGACAATATTATTCCAGTTCAATTTTTTTCTTTTTATACTGGGGTGATTACCTAGTAATGATCAAATACTGTCAAGGTTTATATCAGTATTTTGCTTGTTGTCACTGATAGTGGACATTAAATCTCTGTATGGTATGAAATCTCAGGTTTTAGGATATTCTTTTAAGTAAGATGAACAGTCTTTGCTAGTGCTTTTGCTTTGCTATGAGGCTTTTCTATTGCTACTAGGAAAAATTATGTGGATGCTCTGAAAATATTAATTGATGTATGCAAAATAAAACAGTATTACTGATTATTTAGATTTTATGTTTGTTGACTAGATTAAATTTCTAATGGGTTTTGTTGGGGTTTTTTATAGGCTGACCAAGGTCCAAATGCTTGTGAATGTCACGTTTGCAAACAAGAAGCCTCAGGACTAACAGTGTCTGCACTTGCAACTGGACGCCTGCCTGCTGGGCACCAGTTTATGAATCCTGAAAAACCTGCACATCCTGCACTTCATCTTTATCCTCACATCCATGGACATATACCATTGCATACGATTCCTCATCTGCCTCGTCCACTTATCCATCCCACCTTGTACACTGCTTCTCCCTTCACACACAATAAGGTAAGCCTGACCAAGGAGGTGGATGCATCCCCATCCCAGGAGAAATCAACTGTTTAAACCAGCATGACTGAGCATCAGTGAAACAATGAAAAGTTGCTTTAAACCGTGGTTTGGTTATAATTCTCCTTTTGCAAGGAATGGTGAGGGGCAAGGGAGTACTGGGAAATACTGTCTGTTACACATTTGATAATGCATTTCCCAGTTAAAACATTATGATTTGAATATTGCTGTTGGAGTGACTGTGTAAGCAAACAGAATATTAATGGGGAAAATACTCTTTGCTTTTATTGTAGGCATTACCACCAGCTCCAGTTCAGAATCATACAAACAAGCATCAAGTATTCAATGCATCTCTCCAAGATCATATTTATCCAAGCTGTTTTGGGAGCACTCCAGATTGGAATAGCTCTAAATTTATAAGTCTTTGGGGTTCAGAGATGATGAATGACAAGAACTGGAATCCTGCTACATTTTTGCCTGACACAATTCCTGGTGAGGGTTTGTTACTACTTCACACTGACTAGTTAAGAGCCTTATGTTTTATGTTTCTTTTCAGGAATGGTGGGTTTTATAACCATGTTTTTTATAAGATGGGATTCGGGCACATTTGCTGCCACTTCTGCTCCAGTTGGTCCGAAAATTGAAAAATAAATTCTTATGTACTGGGAAAAAGATTCTAAAGGCAAATAAATAGTGTGCTGGTTTTGACCTATGGTCATTGCAGAGTTATGTTTGTCTTCAGAAATTTAGTACTATAAAGAAATGGCAAGTAAGGACAAACTTAAATAACTTCCAGACTTCTCCACAAAAGTCTGCCTTATTTCTACAGGGTAGTGAGAGCAGTGGTAACAAGGCATTCTGTCCTACTTCTTATAATGCACACAGCTAACTGCATTGTCATTCAGAAAGACAGAGGCATAAATCAAGAAAATGGTTAATTTAAGCCAAGAATCATTTGGAAATCTTAGTGGTTAAAGTGAAAGAGAATAAAAGGAAAATTAGAGAGAGAGAGGTCTTTCCATTCACATCCTAGCAAATACTAAAAAAACTTTTTAATTTTATTTGACTTGTATAAAAAAGGAGGCTTGGGGGTTTTGTGTGTTGGCTTTCTTTTTCAGACTTACCTGCTGCTAAGTTTTCAAGCTACTACAGTGATACTTAAAAATAAAGGCATTAAAAATATCCAACAAACTTCCCCAGTAGGACAGCTCATTCATTTACAAGTGTAGTCATGGATAGCTGTTCCACGAGATGGTTGGTGGCCTACTCATCTGGAAGGTCTATCTCAAAGGTGTTTCTGTTAACTGGAATTTCAAATAAATAAATAAATGGTTTATGATTTTGTATTAATTAAAGGATATGTTGTTCAATCTCATAATTTTTTGTGGCAGCCTATCTGGATTTCAGATAGGGGAGATTATGTGTTTGGCAAGTAAAATTTTGTCCAATTAAAAGTTTTAAATTATAAATGGATGAAGATATCTGTAGCACATTTGCTACTTGTAACCTATTTAGTAACATTCTTAGAATTCTGTCTTTAGGGTTTGTGATTCTGCTCTGAGACTCCCAGCACATTTTGTTACAGCTACATTATTTGGGAGGATAGAGGGGGGAAAGGAGGATTCCCTTCACTAATCCTACTAAGCCAACATTTACAATACATCCTATGTCTGCATCTGAATTATTGAATGTGTAATTCTAAGTCCTATAAAGACACTTCAGTAATTATGTGATTCTTAATTACTCCGTGTGTTTCAATTGAAGGGAGTGATATATTAGCACCGGCACTCTCAGAAATAAGACCCGAAGCACTTCCTACTACATCTAGCAATGAAACAACAGCAGTCACTGACAGCAAAGAGAAGAAAAATGCTGCAAAGAAGAAATGTCTGTACAATTTCCAGGATGCCTTTATGGATGCTAATAAAGTTGTCATGGCAACCTCTTCTGCCACTTCTTCTGTCTCCTGCACAGCAACTACAGTGCAGTCAAGCAGCAACCAGTTCAAAGTATCATCCAAGAGACCTTCATCGATAGGTGAGAATTTGTAACTCTCATACAGCTTCAGTAACTGGCTCAAGTACATTTAGCTAGCCATAAGGATTTATATAAGTGTTTAATTTAGTAACATTATGCATCTTGATGATTTTCCTTGATTGCTGTTATTACTCTTGAGTTAGTCTCTTTACTTCTGGATGGAAGAACTTTATGAAAGACCTTGATGTTAGGATGTGAAATTGGTAATAGAAATGAGTTGAAGTACTTTTGATTTTTATGCAAGCTGAGGATATGCAGTACTTTATGATTTTATGGATAGTTTATGGCGACTTACTAGTTATTTTTAACTGTGTTTTCTTTTTTCCCCAATTTAGGTGAAGTGTTTCACAATATTAATAAAGAGGACCATAGACATTCTGCGCCAGTTGCACCCCGAAATAGTCCTACCAGTTTAGCATCCCTTCCTTCACTGTCTCCTGCTGCACTGTCTCCAGCCTCCACACCACATCTTCCAAATCTTTCTGCTCCTTCTTTCCCTAAAACTGCTGCAACAGCCCCTGGATTTGTGGATCCTCATTCAGGTCTTTGTCCTACTACAGTTGCACCTCCTACTTCAACCACAGACAGCTCTGTAAGTGCCCCACCAAGTGTCTGCAGGTGAGTTTGTTGTTATTCTTGCCATTCTTTTTTACAGTAGAAAGGAAATGAAAAATGTAGGTACCTCTTCTCCTTTGCCACTGGTTATAGTGTGAAAGCTATTTGTGTTCAACAAGTGAAGCCACGTGGAGATACTTAGTGTGTAACTTGGTGTGGGACTTGACAAATACAATTTCCATTGTGGAGTCCAGTCACTGAATTTAGAGGCTTGAAAACAAGTGTTTGCTCACTTTCAGAAATGTTACCTGGAATATACAAGTCAAACTATTCTTTCTTACTGTAATTACTGGTTAATGATTGCTGCTGTGGAGACACAAGCCTCTGTTTTCTGTCATTTTGGCATTACATGGCAAGCAGGAATAGAAAGCTGTGAAAACTTACTCTGTAATTCATCTCAAAATATAAAGAGGTCATACATGGTCTTGAAACCTGCCAGTAGTGATACATTTTCCTGACTACACTTAAGACTTCTTAGATATCAGTCCCACCATTTATACAGTGGTTTTAGCATGGAAGGATGTTGGCATTTCTGAAGGTTTTCAAAGGTCTTGGAGGTGGGGAGGACTTTGGTGGAACTGTCTTCTGGTAGTGTTATGTGCTGTGGCAGGCTGACAGTGGTGTCAGCCCTTTGATGTGTCTGAAGGGCAGAGGCATAACAGAAAAGCAGTTGAGTCATTGCTCCAAGCTCTCTGTGACCTGTAGGGCTGTGATCATGGATGCTATGGAGGTGGTCTCCTGGCTGCAGTAAGTTTTTGGAAGATGATGTGAGATTTAGGTAGAGTTTGGTAAATGCTTCTAAAAATACCATTATTTCTGTTACCAGCCATTTTTATTGATGATAAGTAGCTGTTCTTTCATACTTGAGAAATTATTGCAGTTTTGTAAAGGATTTTTCTTACCTAATGCAGGGAGATAATTGAATATGAACACAGTAGAAATTCACCTTTCTATCATTGTTTCCAGGTGCTAACATAGTATTTTTAGTTTGTAAGAAAAAAAAAATGAACTGGGAGAGACCCAGAAGTAGTGATTGCAGGGGAGGGGGGAGTAAGGTTAGAAAGAAGATTTATACATATTCTGTAGATAAGGCAGACTATGGCCTGTTTTCACCTTTCTAACATGAGACCAAGGAAATACTAATGATAGACAAGAGAGGGGATTTTTTTCATACTGTTTTCTTTTGAAGAAAAATCACTACAGTTTTAGAGGACCTGGGCAGTAGAGATGTTGTGTGCACAGTTACACAGAGCTCTGGGGGAATCAATTGACATGTACCTGCTTATTGAGGAGATGTGCTAGTATTTCCCCTTCAAAATCAAGTTGCAGACAGAGTAATGGGAACTTCTAGCTTTTAGCTGATCTTGGATTTTTTATTTAAGTTGAGAGCTTGAAAAACTATCTAAAACCAGGAGATTTGTGACTGCATTTGAAACCTTTTTGATGCCACAAGATGGGCAGCAGTTTCAAAACTATTCCATTTAAAAAAGCTAGTCACCACTTCTAAAGTACTGTACATGTTTAAAGCCAGGAAGAACAATTCCAGAACTCTCTAGGCTGCTTGTTCAGGGAGTCAGTCAATTCATTTTTTTATAGATCACTTTCATATGTATTGTTTTATCCTGCTTGGTTTTGAAAGTCTCCATTTGCAAGCTAGTGGATGAAGGCTCTAGAATTTGATGCATCACTGGTGGCTTATACCCCAGTTTGAGAACCATTGTTTCTGGTAGAAGCAGGAACATGTATATATTTTTTAAAGCCTATTATTAATATTTATTATATCTATAATAATGTTATTTACCTTATTTATTATCATTAGGGTTTTATAAACTTATTTTTTTACTTTAACATAGTGATCCTGATTGTGAGGGCCATCGCTGTGAGAACAGTAACACGTATGATCATCAGCAGTATGATGGAGAGGAGAGCCAGGATGAAGATAGCTGTTCAGAGCATAGCTCCAGTACCTCAACTTCCACAAATCAGAAGGAAGGAAAATACTGTGACTGCTGTTACTGTGAGTTCTTCGGCCATGGAGGAGTAAGTTTTTGCATTTTAAATGGCTTTTGTTTGCTTTTTTGTCACTTACTCTTCATCAGTTGCATGTGATTTATCAGACTGCATCTTAGGGGATGACATTGGAACTCACTCTAGAAGTTGTAAAAGGAGTTAGAAAGTAATTTTCCTCTTTGAAATGAAGGATTGAAATAAACCTTTCCAGTTCAAAGCATTTAAGAGCAATAAAAATGACTGTAAGATTTAGGAAGCAGCTGACTTGGATAATAGACACCATGTTTGACTGAAACTGCAAACAGAGGCATTGAGCCATTTAAATAACTTCACAAATTCATTCGCTCCGCTGTAGTGCTGTAGTTACAATTAATGTGATGAGGTTGGGTAAACTTATGCTTTATATAGGGTATTAGTTTAAATCTTTATGGCAATTTATGAGCTAGTCTGCCGTTTGTAAAAATAGCAATCTTCAAAGTATTCATTTTAATATGATTTTTTAAAAAAGAGAGAAAACTCTCGATTCTTAGCTAAAATAAAACATTAATTTTTTCTTAACTTGTATATCTGTGTATAGCCTGTTTTCGTAATCAGTTCACTGGTACATTTTGAGTCACTGGTCTTTTTCCTATTTGAAGTAAAAACTCAGTTTATTTGCTCTATATTTGATCCGGTCATTTTCATCTTAGTTCTTCAAGTGGTTTAAAAGCCCCTGCCCTGTGGCTTAAAGGGGCCAGGGAGATCCCACTTCTCTCTGCATGTTCCCATCATGTCCAGGCTTGGTTTGTGTTTGATAGTTACCTGACTGCACAACAAGTTATTCATTTTGCTGAAGTGACAGGATTTTTAAGTTAATGGGCTTTGTTTTGCTGGTTTAGCAAGCTGAACTGGTGTAGCTGCAAACAGATGGGCAGCAGGTCTGGTACAGGAGCAGGGAGGGTAAAGCATCAGGAGGAGAAGAGGCAGTGAGGAGTTGAGAGGCAGGAGCAGTATGGCTGGGAATACAGATATGGAACATGATGCAAGGATTCCAGTTGCAGCAGTGTTAAGTTATTAATGGGACTCTGCAGGAGGGTATGCTGGCAGGCTTCAGTGCAGGATAATCAGCCCCTCACAGGTACAGCCCAGAGGCCTGTGTAGCCCAACCTCTGAAACAGATTTTGTAGGAGATAAAAACAGAACACGTCTGCTCCTTTGAAATTTTCAAATGCAGCATACCATTCACAAGAGAATATGGAAATAAAAAAGTCACAGTATTTTTTGCTTACTTTTAGAGGTTATTTCTTTGTCTTCTCACTCTTGCCATCCTCCTCAAGATCAGCTCTTCTTTCAGTTGGAATATGTAGTTCAGGAGCCAGCACCAAGTCTGGCGGGTCGGTTGCCTGTCAAGTACACTTTAGGTTCACATACAAACAATGAGTTTGATAGTCAGGTTTGAACCTCATTTGTTATTTGAAAGGAGAGTATTTTGAAATTTCAAAAGCCTTAATTCAGTGAAAATTTTCCACTTAGTCACTAAATATTTGTCGTGTGTCCTTCAGCCTCCAGCTGCACCAACCAGTAGAAATTATGCAGAGATGCGGGAAAAGCTTCGTTTACGTTTAACAAAAAGGAAAGAGGAACAGCCCAAGAAACCAGATCAGATCTCTGAAAGGGAAAGTGTTGTTGACCATCGAAAGGTGGAAGACTTGCTACAATTTATAAACAGCTCTGAAACCAAACCAGTAAGCAGTTCTCGTGCAGCCAAGCGAGCCAGGCATAAGCAAAGAAAGGTAAGACATAAAAGCATGTTTATCCTAGACCTCACATTTTTGAATCTGTGCACTCCCCTTAAGTCTGCCACTGTATACTGATTTATCCTAGTGCTGTAAATGTAGTTTGTGGTACACTGCCAGTTTGTTTTTACACAAGTGGCTTACTTTTTCTGGTGCTATCTGAGGAATTATGTACCAGACTGGGAGGATTCCCCCAAAATGCCAAAATGTCATGTGTTTTGGTGCAAGTCGGCTTTATATTGGAATTTCCCAAACTTCAGAGGGTTATTTCTGAGTATCAGTAATGTTAGAAATTTTATTGTTTTGTAGCACTGACATTTAAAAGCAGAGGAAGTTAGTAAGTCAGTGTTTCTGTGCTGGGAGAATGGTTTTGGAGAGGTATCTCTGTAGGGAGCCAGGAAGCAAAAGTCAGTGCTTTTATGAGAGAGGAAGAGTTGCAATTTGGTATTTTTTGAATAATTGCACTGAGCACCTTACTGTCCTAACTGACAGAGGTTAAGTGCTGTGCCTTTGTGATGACACAAAGGGTTATCCCAAGCTGGAGTGGCAAGCTGCAGGGAAGAAAAAATTACAGGTTGCTTGCAAATGAAAATTAACAAAAAAGATTTCTAAAAAAACTTCGATGTGTCACAGTGAAATTATTTTTTGGAAGCAGTATTTGCTGAGGCTAATATAGAGGAAATACAAAAGAGGAATAGCAGAGGAAATACCCTTTTCTTTTAAGTTTGAACAGGCAGGAAATCTTTTCTTAGAGCAATTCAAGTACTAGCTGTAAGTATAAAGTTCAAGGCACAATGTGTTTGGTTGCTGAATGCTTCTGATTTTTTGTAAGCATGTTATGTGATCACACTGTAAATATTTCCTTGTTTGTGGATTTTTTTTTTCTGGTACTACTTCTGCATTCTTTAAATGCTTCCATGGGTTTGGAAGACCTAATGTTCACAAGTGAAATTCTTTATGTTCATGTTGTAGCACTATGCAGCATCTTGAGGGGTTAGTGGATTATTTATAAATAAGATAACTTTCTAAAATTTGCAATGCAAAATTCACTTTTCTCTTACAGTGCAGCTTGAGCGTAAGAAGCGGAAAATTCCCATAGGGTCATTGTCATGAGTCATTCTCATTTTTTGAATGACTTCTGTAACTGTGAAAAAGTGATGCCATACAGGCGCCTCTAAATGTGCAAGAAAATAAACAGTCATGGTTTTTCTCATTGCATGACTTTTTTTTCATTTTGCTAATGATGCAAGATGAATGCTGTACAGCAAAGTTTTAGGCATTGGCAGTAATGGCTGGCAAAACCCCTTATGTCTTTGTTTGGGTTAATGAACTAATGGCTGACAATGGAAAACTGCCATCCTTCCAATTTTTGATAACTTCTAATATAACTGTTATTTGCTTAGTGTTTTGGTGCAGAATGTTTTTAATGATTATTCTTCCTAACATTCCTGATCTCTGAAACAGTGCAACTCTGCTACCATAGCAAGAGAACAGGTAAATGATACAACCTGATGCAACTTGAATTACCTTAGAAATGTGTGCAATCTTTGAGAAGGAAGCTGAATATTTTGTGGCTATAAAGAGCTTCGACATGGAGTTAGGCTTAGCAGTAGGGAAGATCAGCAGTTGGTATTAACAATGGTCAAATGAGTTACAGAAGCATAGAAAATGTGAATAGAGAGGATTAGAATGTATTTAAAAGGGCAGCCTTTGTATACTTATTTGCTTGCTCTGCACACTTAGAGATTACGTATGTTCATGTATTCACATCATAGGATTTATAATGTTCATAAGGAAAAGCAGTAATAATCCCTAAAACTCTTCACTTCCAAAATGTTTGTCACTTTCAATAAACCTATTGTTACTTTGCAGCTTGAAGAAAAAGCTCGACTTGAAGCTGAAGCTAGGGAGAGGGAGCATCACCAGTTGCTTGAGGAGCAGAGGCGGCGTGAGGAAGAGGAAGAAGAGAGGCTGAAACAGGAATTACAGCGGCTCCAAGAGCTTCAGCAGTTGCGGGCTGTAAAGAAAAAGAAGAAAGAGAGAACAAGTAAGGACTGTCCGAAGGCAGACCTGCTCACCAGGAACTGCCAGGCAGTGAAGGAACCTGTCCCAAGCACACCTGAAGACATTCAGAATGGTACCCTTGAGCAATCAGAAAAGATAGAAACCTCAGCTGGTTCACTGTCGAGACACGTGAATCACACAGAACAGAGGCCAGGTCTAGAGACGGGCTGTGAACTGTCCAATCCTGGCAGCCCTAGGGACTCGAAGCTGCTTTATCAGAAAGAGGGCAGTGTAAAGCAGCATGAGCCCCTCTCTTTTCTGCTTGATATTATGCATCAACACAAAGAAGGAAACAGCAAACAGAAACTAAAACAGATGAACAAACAGTGTGTTGAACAAGTGAAAAAGCCTGTTGAATTCCCCAAAGCAGCTGAGACTCAGGCTAAAACCAGAAACCAAATAGAATCCAAAGCAAAAGCAGCAGAGCTCCCAACACTTGCAGAACCTAAAAAAGATGAGAAGAAATTAAACAATAACAACAAAAAACAGTTGAACCATGTAAAGGAAGAGAAAGCACCCTTAACAAGTGAATCCCCGTCACCAAGTGAACAGCAGCAAAATAATAAGCTAATACTTGCAGATTCTCCTCAACCAAAAGGCAAGAACAAGAAAAACAAGAAGAAAAAAGGGGACAAAGTCAACAATTCCATTGGTAAGTGTGTAAGAAAGTTGAAGAACTCGGATTATTTTCTGTTCTTACCATTTAATTCCAGAAGTCTGACATATTTATCTTCAGGCATTCCTGCCAACGTAAATCAGAGAAACTGAAAAACTTGTGTCAGGAAAACTCAAGTCATCAGAATTACAATTAAGAGATGGATAGTGTTTTGGTGAAGAAGTAAAGGATGCTTTCAAAAACAAATGAATAAGCATATGCTCTAGGTTTTGTAGGGAATTGTCAGTTAGGCTTTGCGAGAGACTGGCTTTCTTTTCTAACTTAAAATAAATACATTGTTTAATTCAATAGTATGTTAAAATCCATTTTGAATTTCTCTAAAAGCAAAATTGTTTCTCATACAGCATTTAGAATATAGTATGAAGTTGTTCTTACTCTTTAGGCAAGGGAAATAAGGGGATCCTTCAGTCAAAGAATGGTCATTCATGCATAAATATGCATTTTTTTCAGTGGAAATAATTCCTTTCTTGTATTAATTACATCAACAGGTAAGTAAATCAATTCAGAAACTAATTTACTATTTTTTATTTGCCAGAGTATTGGGATGTTAATTAGTTGATAAAGTTGAGTCTGTTCTCCATATTAGCTCATTCTAGTAAACAGATTTTTTTACTTCTCAGAAATAATAAAACCATAGAAGATTGAGTTAAGTTTTATTTCCACCTTACTCTTTTGTTTGCCTGAACACATCCAGCAGCCAATACCAGAGCTGAGAAGTGCACACAGTTCTGGCCCATTGGCTTTGTCAGCACAATAGTCAAACTGCTGTTCACAGGCACCTCTTTATTCCTGCACATCCTTGGTCCATACTGGGACTACCAGTTGGGGTGGCAGTTTTGTGGGATGATTATGTCTGCTTGGAGCACCCAGTCATTCCCTTGGGATCACCTGGTAGATGAGTAGTAATAAATTCCATGTACACCAGTTCTCACTGCCATTCTGACTGGTAAGCACAGCAAGACAGGAAACGTTCATGCCTTGGCAATCTCTGCTAGTGTTTCAGGATACTTAGGTTTGTTAAGCTTTGCTACATAAAAATGCAAAGCTAATTCCTGGTTCCTGGAAGAGCTAGGGGTATTTTTAGTGATTTTGTGGTTGGATTGGGTCAGCCCACTATCTTTGTTTTTAAATCTGGTGCCTAATGTTTCCATTCCATGTCAGTTGAGCAGCAATACAGTATGGAACCATTTTCTCTGACACCTTAGTTCTTGTGCATACTCTGTTATGGTGTGTTTGGGTTTTGGCTCTTTTAATTTACCAAGAAGAATGTACTCCAGTGATTGGAGCATGACACAACTCCAGAACTGGGAGCAGAAAGAGAAGACTGGAGACACTGGAAGGTGAAAATAAGGAAGAGAGCATTCACTGTAGGAGAATGCAGATACCTTCCTGCATCTTGTCCTCCTCCCACCATTTCTTTTCCTCCTGCTTAAGTCAAGTGTACTTAAAACTTCCAAAAGTTAATGTTTAAATGTGAAAAAACACAGGGACATGTTTCTGAATTTGTCAAGGAAAAATTGTGCTGTTCTCTTTAGATTTGGGACTGGATTTTTACTTTTAAATAGTTCTGACTTGAAAGCTACAAGAAAGATACTGTAATACATCATTTTTCATGTAGTTACAATTTTTTTTAAGAGACAGGGTTGATGTACCAAATTAGCAAAGACACAAAAATTGAACTGAGAAAAAAACCAAGTAGAGCTAGGGTAAATGAGAGAACATGAAAAGAGGGAAACAAAGCCTAGGGGGTTTTAACTGAGTTTTTAAATGAAGTGCTAAAACAGTGAATATTACTGCTTTTGGTGAGATCTTGTTTCTTAAATTTCTTCTGGCAGAGTATTTTTTTATTCCTTGTTAGAAAAAGGCTGAAGAAATCTAGGAGTATTTGGGAAGCCCTGTGTTTGTAGGGCTTTCTGCTTCCTTAGGGGTAAGCTGAATAGAAAATACCTGCAACTTTTAAAACTACCACAAGTGCCTTTACCATGAGTTGTCTATTCTCTTAATCTCAAGGATTCTGTAGTCTGGGTGTGTACTTGGTGGTTTTGGTTACTCTTTGTCTCACCTGTTTTTTGGGATTTATTGTAAAGCTGCTTCAGAAATGAAACTGGAGTGTATATGCAGTGGGAAAGAGACTTCAAAAGGAAGATGTTCAAGTTGATTTCTACAAAAATGTCTGGTTTCTGATGCATTTCTTTTTCAAGTCCAGAAGAGAATCATATGCTGAGATAGTACAATATACCAACAGGCTCTCTGGTGACTTCTTTGCTATAGCTGTAGGCCATACCACTGAAGTAATACATTAATGTGTTAAATATTTGGGGTTGGTTTTTTTTTTTTAGTAAATTCTAATGGTTGCTAGCTTGACTTAAACTTTTTCAGACACAGCCTGATCATCATGTCCCAGAGGGACTACAGCAACTCTACAACCCAGAAGTTTCAAAGCATTCTTCTTTATAAATACTGTTTTAAGATTTTTCTAGAGCTATGTTTTTAGTAGTGAGACCCAGAATTTCAGGCATTAAACAGCTATCTAATTCATCAAGCCCTCTGTACGATTTGGTTACTCCTATGTGTATTCTGGGTTTATGCTATCTTTTGCAGCCCATGCAGTCAGTACATTTACTGTTAAATCATCTCTTCTTTTTTACCAGTGTAACTCCTTTGAGTGCAGAGATACCAGTATAGGGTTTTTAAGAAGTGCCTTTTTAATTACAAGTGTGTATTAATTCAGCATAAATATGAATAATGAATAGTCTACGAGGTTCAGTCAGTTCTCCAAAGACATCTTTAATGCAGCTTCTTCCTCTCTCCTTCCCCCTTCCCCATGGAATCTAACATAGTGTCATCATTTTTCCTTTGTAGATGATGTGTTTCTACCCAAAGACATTGATCTAGACAGCGTGGAAATGGATGAAACAGAACGAGAAGTGGAGTATTTTAAAAGGTAAAGTGCTGTTATCTCTGTGCTTAAAGCTGTTGTTGCATCTTTCCATATGTCATGGTTGTAAATCAACACAACACCACACCAAGTCACAAGTTAATAACTAACTCCTGGCAGAAAAGCCTGTGTTGTAACACATCAAATCCTGTTACAGCTGGCATTCTGAACACTGTAACAATCCCCAAAGCTGTGATCTGTGGGCACAGCTCCTAGCTGAATTGCACAAATTCGGAAGTGAGTGCCAGAACAATCTGTGTGACCCCCAGGTTCTCATCAAGGCCTTCAGAATATTCTCAATTACTGTTATTTATAAGCAAAGGTTGTGTGAATATTTCCTTTATTAGCCACACAGACCAAATACAGATTAGTGGTTAAAAAAAAAAGTGATTAGGTTTAAGTTTCCAAACAGATACTTCAGAAAAGTTAATTTGTTTTGTTTTCTTCCTTGTTTGCAGAAGCTTTTAGTTGGGAATTTTGTACTGTACATGAAGTAGAGATGTGTAACTGTGGGATAGTGTCTTATGCCTTTAAGAGGAGATGCTTATCCTAGAATCATAGAATGGTTTGCATTGGAAGTAACATTAAAGACCATCTCATCCCAATTCCCCTGCAATGGACAGGGACACCTTCCACTAGGCTGAAAGCCTCATTCATCTGACCTAGAACAGTGACAGTAAAAGAATAGCATAGGCCTGTGCTTGTGAAAGTTGTTTCTTCTTTACTTTTTGGTTGATTTTGGGATTTGTGCATCATATTGAGAGTTGGACTTGATGGTCTGTGTGAGTCCCTTGCAACTCAGAATATTCTGTGATATTGGTTACCTCTAAATTCCTCAAATATGAGGAAACAGCTCATATTTAAATAGTGTAGCACATCTTCTTCCATAATACTGAAATCTGTTCAAATTTGTTCTTCTGTGGTGTCTGGTTGTGCTGGATCCCCATGTGAATACATCTAGTGAGCCTTTCGTTGTGGTAGCCAAATCTGTAATGTCACACATAACTTGGTTTCCTGCAATTAAACAATTTAGGACTCAACAGTAGTATTGCACAAGCCATTTGTTACAAGAAAGGATTTTCAGTATGTATTTCTTTTCTAAATTTATATAATTTTCATAGCCTATGTGCCTGGGATGTCATGTGTGTCTGGGTCTTACAAAAAACTGAGTACAACTGGTGCTTATTTTTGTTACAGAATGTATATATCCGATTGTTAATGGAGTTACAGTGTGCAAGACAATGAAATTGTCACATGTACATGGTCTCTAGTCTTAAATTTTTTTGAGTGGTGCCAATTAAAGGTTTTTTTAAAAATCAAAATATATGTTTTACAGGTGAAATATGTCATGTGTTAGATACCGCTAATGTTGATATAGCATAAGCCTTTGTTATGGAATATTCTTAGCTTCCTTCAAGTTTGTAGTATCTGCAGTAAATAGAGAAGTTCTGTTCATCAGTTTTTGACTCTAAATAGGATGGATGAAACAATATCTTACATTTGTACAGGTGCAGTTGAATTTTGGGGATAAATTTGTCAAATGTGATTCCAAATGAAGAGTGCTTTAAAGCACATTGTTTTGTAATCTGTTCATTAATTGGTGAACTCTCCTTTACTGTCATCTGTTAGGAAGTGTGTGTAACTGTCTAGTTTAGAAAAAGTGTCTGAAAAGCTCTGATAGGTGCTGTCTTAAGAGATAAAAACAGCTACTTAATGCCATTAATGCACCTCTAATGCCTAGGTTCTCTACTGTTTGATAATTCACAACAAAGTACTTGGAAGGCTAGAAGCATGGCTTGTTTTAGTAACCCTGCATGCTAATGAGCTGCACAGGCCAACTGAATTCATATTTTTCACTCATAGTTCATTCATCTTTTCTTCCTGCTTTGTAGTGGTGTAATAGATGGATACTTTAATTATACCCTGACATCATGATTAATATTGTGCACTGCTTCTAACTTTAGCACAGAAAGAACAAAATAAGACCAATTGTAACCTTCCACTGCACCTGTTTTATTGTGCTCCTTCTGTCTGCACCCCCTTTTTTGGCTTTCAGTTGTTAGAGAAGCAGTGTAACCTTCCAGAGAGGTTTGCACTGCTTTGATGCAGTCATGCAGCATTTAGCCTCAACCTTACCTCAGCTGAATTCTTTAGCTCAGATAAACAGTCCCTGAAAGGCCTGCATGTGGCAACTTTTTCCAGAGATACTCCATAAACTGTGGTTAGTGAAAGCAAATAAGAGGATT
>WEIU01022375.1:27892-29722 GCA_013389925.1 Aegithalos caudatus
CCACTTAGTACCAGCTGTCCCAGCAAAACTGAAAAACTGTGTGCTTTTGAAAACACCTACATCAGTTAGTAGAAAAGAATGAACTTTGTTCCTTGGGATTGTGGAGGCTTGCACCTGTTGCAGCCTGAGTTAGATCTTAGTTTTATATATATCTATAATATAATATATAAAACATGACTGGAGAGACTCCTCATGTGCAACAGTGCTGGGGAAGAAATGGCTGTTAAAAGAGTGGAAGCTAGAAGCATGTGTGGATTGCAGCTTCTCAGACTTTTTCAGTTCTAAACCATAACACAAGATGGCAGTGCATGTCATTGCTATGGCAAGGATCTCAACAAATTGACACCTGGGTTGGGAAATCTGCTTGATGTCACATGGGTGAATATGGTTGCAGATCATACCTTCTCTAGAGTTGCAATGCTTTGAAAGTACTGAGATTGCTAGAAAACTCATAGCATTTGTTTTCACTAGGAATTGGGTAAGAAAGTTGTCTTTGTTCTCTACTAACAAAGTAGTTTAAAGAGTGACACATGAATATGACTTTTTCTTTTTTTTTTTTTGAGATCCTGGGTGAAGGCAGCAAAGTTGTACTTTTTGCATTTGAGGAATGTATGTATGTATTTGTAATGTCCTTCAAAGATATTTACCATGTGCTCCATCATCATGTATTGGTACACATAATGTACTCCCACACTCTAAACAGAAACCATCAAAAATGAGTCTCCATGGGTCTGATGTTTTGCTCCTTGATGAGAAGTTAAAGGCAAATCATACTTTTTAATAATAATTTCATAATTAAGTGAAGATAAACATGGTTTAGTCTGGGAGATTTGAGGGGATGTTGTAGTCAGGTGGAGGTTGGTCTCTTCTCCCGGGTAGCCAGTGACATGGTAAGAGGTAATAACCTCAAGTTGAGCCAGGGGAGGTTTAGGTTCAATGCTAGAAAATATTTATTCACTGAAAGGGTGGTCAGACATTGGAACAGGCTGTGAAGGAGATGATGGAATCACCATCCCTGGTAATAATCCCATTATTCAAAAAATGTGTGGATGTGGCACTCAGAATATGGTTTAGTGGTAACATGGCAGTAATTGGATCAAAGTTGGACTTGATGATCTCTAAGGTCTTTTTGAACCAAAACGATTCCATGAGTCTATGGAAAAGTATTGGTTTCAACTCTTAACACTTTGTGGCGTTGGGCAAATTAGTTAGTTGATGTTACTCCATTCATTTAATTATTTTATTAAGGATTTGCTGAATTACCAGCTTGTTTCTTAATGCCTAAATTAAGCAAGTAGCTATGTCAAGTTTGAGGTACAACTTATTGGAAGCATAAATCATCCTCATTGGTATTTGTGTAGACAAAATACATTTCAAGCTAACTTTGAGTAGAGGAGACCTCTTTAAATAATACATCTTGACTAAGTTAAGAGTTCTCATGAGAGTTGAAAGGGGAAGCAAGTCCAAGTTTGAGAGTGGCCTGCTTTGATAGTGGTAGTGTAGCTTATGCCCCTGTTCCTTACTCACTTTAACCTGTATGACAGATGGAATCTAAGTTCTGGAGGTGGCTGGTGGCATATCTCTTTTATGCCTGTCTGCTGATACCAGTGCTGCTGCTGGATCTGAGGGTGTGGTGCTGTCAGACATTTCCTTAATGGAAGAGGGCATAACTGTACAAAATATGTGTATCTTGAACAGTGTTGATTTTGGATGCTCTAAGCCAACTCTTAAGCAGGGATGTTTTATCTCTGCTTGGCATTCTCTACTGCTGCTTCCTGAGGTAATGTAACTGAAACTTCAAAAAGCTTTAGCATGTCTTTGTCGTGGCAT
>WEIU01022381.1:13430-23652 GCA_013389925.1 Aegithalos caudatus
AATTTTTTTTTTTTAACAGCAAGGAGCTCCAACTTTCAGGTGTATTATTACATAGTTTGATGAAGAACTGATCCATGCCCATGCCAAGTAGTCATATGCAATATGCTCAAAAATAAACTTTGTGGTTTTTGCTGACTGTGTCCTAATAAACTTCTTGTTGGCTGTCTATAGGACCCTTTACACGTCCTCACCCTGCTCTGTGGAGGATGGTTTTTGGTAAGTTTGTGTTTCCAACTTTTGCATTGATTTTGCAGGACCTGCCTTTTTGACTTTATGATGAGTGGAATTGTCATGAAACCTAATTGGGCATCAAACTTGTGTGAATGTTACTTTCTTCCCACTCCTGAGCAGTTGCTTATCATCTATTCTTAGTTAAGTTTGGGAATATCATTGTAGTTACTCTGTGTCAGGATGGTGTAAATGAAATCACCAAAAAGGTGATTTCATTCTTATACTCTCTTTTAATCCTGTTTTGTGCTTCCCAATCTCCTTCCCCACACCTTTCCTACTGTCAGTTCTTCCAGACCCAGCTACTGCATATACTGTCTGACTTCTAAATCCAGTTGAGTAGGTGGTTTCTTTTCATTATTGGCAAAATATTACTTTATATGTTTATTAAATTGTATCATTGCATATGTTAACATTTATTAATATTCTTGACATGTATATATTCATATTCTTAATTTATTTCATTAAAAGTACCTGTAAATATCAGTTGCATTCATAGTTTGAAAAGTAATTCTGTTAGCTACAAAACTAACAAGTGAAATCCTGCTCCTTAAACATCCGAATTACATAGCAAAATCATGAAGAATTTTATAATTAAATAATTCAGGGTTCACAGAACATATGCTAGACTGCACATTTGATTATTTTTAGGCAGACTGAATGTTCCTCTATCCTGCCACCTTATATCTAAAAATAAGTAGCTTCCCAAAGTAGCTGATTACTCATCTGTTGACATTGAGAGGATATTGCTGATTAGACAGTACTTGTTAAACAAACCTGCTTCTTGGGAAGTTTGGGAAACACAGCTCCTACTGCTCACTTCAAGTTTCACCACATGTAGAGTAAAAAGGTCATTCTCAATGTCAATACTGTCAGAGCTTGGTCCCTGTACTTTTGGGAAAAGGCTGCATGCAAAATCAGGAGCAACATTTTCCCCTGTGTAATTCTGCATCTTCTGGCAGGGTTCATTTCGCTGTGCTTTAGTTCTCAGCCCCCTTTGGTAGATGAAGGGCAGGACTGGTGTGTCCTCAACATTTCCAGATGCACCCTGGCCCACAGGCTGTGCTTCCTTTAGCAGGGTGACATCTGTTCCCCTCGTGTTTCTGGGAGGGACTGCACAGGACCATACAGATATTTCCTGTGCATGTGTGTGTCTCACAAACATTGCTTTCTGGTGTACACTGGGGGCTGTCAACATGTCTGTCCTGGTTATAGTTTAAAAGGCCTTTTTAGAATTGCTGCAGTTTGTTTTGAATGGCAGATTGTAAGTTTATTCACATTAATCTTTCTGCCTTCCATGACATTGCTGCAGGATACAAGTACATTTGAGGCTATGGAAATAGTGTTTATATGCCTCCTACAAATGTGGTCTTGGATATCTGTGAGCTTGTGAATGATGTAAAGATATGATTCCAACAAAAGCTTCAGCTACCCACAGAGCTACACCTAGGACTCAACTTCCAATAAACTTTTCTTAAAAAAAAAAAAAAAAAAAAATCAGTGTTCAGACTGGAGGAGAGAAATGGTACTCCCAAATTGTGTTTCATAATTTATAGTGGTTTGAAAATAAATAATAATCATGTTTCTCTTCAAAAGGTTCAAGCAGTAAATTTTCCAGCTCATAGAAGTACTCAGACATGCATTAGTTTATATTTATAATTACTCTTTATTGCCTGCACAGCTCAGAATTGCCAGGTGGCATTATTACATTGATCTTTATGTTGAAATCTGTGTAAAGGCTTAGGGGCTTGCATTAATGAGACCAAGAATACTTAAAGCAAAGGGATGGAGCTAATGCAATCCTGGATCTTAATGTATCTCTTACTAAGGAGCTTCCTGATCACAGCCTTTTACTACACATGTCTAAATGGATTAGACTGATTTTGTTTTGATTGGGTTCATGCAGTTGAGCATGTATTGTATCACTTGTCAGGGGAGGGGATGTGAAGGGCTGAGTGCTCAGACATTGCCATCTGACCCGTGTCTCTTCAGCTTTTCTGCACATAGCTGCTGCATATAGAAATTCATTTGTAGAACAACCATTTGCAAGTAGCTTTCTGGACTTTGTGTACCAAGCAGTTTTGTGAGTGAACATGATTTTAAAACTGAGTCTTTTTGCAGGTCTCAGTGTGCTCTATTTTCTGTTCCTGGTGTTCGTGCTCTTCCTTAACTTTGAGCAGGTAAAAGCAGTGATGTACTGGCTGGACCCTAATCTTCGATATGCCACAAGGGAAGCAGATATTATGGTATGTATCCATGGCACTTTACTGTACGTACTTTAGGCATGTTTTATATGAATGGGGATGGATAAATCTGAATTTGCTGGCATGAGCAATGCAAGTTTATGCCTTGAGAGACTCAACAAATCCTTTGTGTTGATGACAGTTTATTTACATTGAAATCAGCTGGTGTGAAAAACAATCATCTCAGAATTTTTCTTTTCTGAATGTAGATGTTTGGATGAGTGTGCAATTTGGAATATGATATGTGTTTGCAGTGAGGGCTTTGGATTCTTTTTGGTAATAGATATGAGCATGGATACTGAAAATAGACGTAGCAAGGTAGTATCTAAATGAAGCCTGCATGGTATGTGTCCCACATCAGGGTTTTTGATACCATAGTGCTGCACTCAAAGAACTTTGGTCTCATCTTGTTGCTAAGAGCTTTGTACATTACTATCGTGCTATGGAGCTTGTGGAGTACATGTTTGTCTGGCAGCTGCAGGACTCTGCTCCCTTCCAGTCAGTCAGCAACAGCACTGATGCTGTTACCACTGGGAAATTATTTCCATAGACCATATTCTGGAGTGGCATAGAAAGCCAGGCTTGTTCTTCTGCTTACTGAGTAAAGAGGCAAGCAGAACACAGTGTGAGCAGCTGGGCACCAAGAAGAGGAGGCTGCGTGGGGAGGCAAGAGTTGCCTCCTCACTTGCCCTCCTCACTGTCACATCAAATTACTCCTCACCACCTGACCAACATGCTCCCTTGACCTTGGGTTTGTGCATCTGTCCACCATGGTCACCTCTTGTATCCTAGGTGT
The DNA here is from genome assembly GCA_013389925.1 of Aegithalos caudatus. NCBI lineage: Eukaryota > Metazoa > Chordata > Aves > Passeriformes > Aegithalidae > Aegithalos > Aegithalos caudatus. The sequence continues at coordinate 16,698 of WEIU01022381.1, forward strand.
TTTTATAGGGCTCATGCCCCATGAGTAGGAAAATTGAGGTTGTCTTTCACACGTGGCAATTTACTGTTCATGCAAACCAATGCACAGCACCTCATCAGCAGTGGCTGCAAACTCCTGCCCTGTAGCAGATGGGGGAATGGAAATCTTGACATAAGCTCACGTTAGTTGATTGATAGTGAGGGCTGCTGCAGGCTCCTTGCCTGGAAAACTGGATGCTTCAGGTTTTGCACACAGCCTGTCAGCAGTACGTGCTGTGCAGCTCAACTTTGGGTTCTTCAAGAACCTCTTGTGCTGGTGGAGAGGTGAGGGCAGCCTGCCCTTAGGATGGGGGAAGGACACATGGCTAAATGGAGCCCCAGCACAGGCATCAGTGGTGTTGCTGGGCAACAAAGAAGTGCTGAGGCAAGGAGTCTTGATTTGTCAGATTCACCTGGCTCTCCTGTCATTTAAATTAGAAATAGATTCTAACTAGGGGAGGACTAGTTAGAACTAGCAGATTCCCTGCCTGTAGCAGTCAGTGGAAACTTGCCCTGGTCTGCTTTGCATTCCAGATATTGTCATTTAAAGTTGGAGTAAAATTTTAAAGTGCAGCTGTAATGAAGGCTGCAGCTTGGTCGCTTGCACAGGACTAGCAAAGTTGCTTGGGTTTAAAAAAAGTTCAACACATTTCACTGTATGGCTGGCAGAACTGCAGCTGGAAAAATGAGATAGAGAGGAAAAAGCCCCAGTAAAAATAAAAGCAAAAAGGCAAACTCTGGAAAAAACCTTACTTTTGGAGTAACCTCATTGTGTTCACTCATCATAGGTATCGTGGTGTAGCAAGGAGCCTGCACCTACTGTGGTGTATTCTGTGCTTCTCATGCTGGCAAAAGAGCCACTTTCAGTTCTCTTGGTGCAATAAAGCTGCAGGCTTACCTGCAGAACAGACACACAGGTGCAGCTTTACCTGCAGAACAGGTGAAACATCCTTAGGAAGGTGGTGCACCTTTCTCTGACCAGCAGCACAGGCATGCAGGAGAAAGCACCAGCAGTAAGGGTTACTTATAGTAACCTACACTACTCCTATCATCCCATAGTGGGGCTTAGCTGCCTGCTGATAGAAGGATTTATATGAAATTGTGCATTCTTCTCTTTGTGGTGGCCAGGATTTAAATCTTTCTTTGCTATCTCCTTTTCAACTTGTTCATTTGTGCAGGATTAGCAATAGTTCTGGCCTGAAAGAGAATTCTTGATTCACCAGCAAGGAGCAGTGCTGTGTTGTCACCTGCAGGTGGCAATGTGTATTTTAGGAGGATTGAAGAGCAGAGATTTTTTTAAAATATGTTTCCTGTTAGGAATAGTTCAGTTTGTGCCCAGTGAGGAGACAGAACCCCCCCAGCTGCAGCCTCCTGATGGCTAACATTTTTTATTCTTGTTGGATAGTGATTTCTAGCACTTGCTGTACAACATGTTATGAGAACCTGGTTCCTTTGTCATTGTTGACTAGAATATTGAATAGTATTCTTAAGGAACCTGCTCCTCATCTGTGAAAAACGTTTGCAAGTTCCCTTTGCACTTCTCATAAATTTTTTTCAATCCACACCTGTGACTGAACAACCTCAAAATGAATGGCTTCTGGGAAATTGCTTTCAGGAGGAGAACAAGACACAAAAGATACTCAAGTAAACATTGATATGAGTAACATTACATCTGAAACTGAGGAGGATTAGCCACTAATAAGCCACATCTGATAATCAGGTAGCATGAATGTGGGGAAAGGTGGTTATTTCAAATCAAGACTCCAAAGAAAGGCAAATAAGTATTTTCTGGAGTATTGTTTGCTGGTTTTATTGTTCCTGGTTTTATTGGGTTTTTTTTGTTTCTCTGTCACTTAGGAAATACATGCTTCTTCAGGCACCAAAGTCTATTCTATTTCCCTTTAAATTAGAGCTATACTGTGATGCTACTGACTCTTAATACTGGAAGTTTTCTGCCACAGTTTGGAAGGATAATAAAATGAAATAATGCTAATTTTAATACCCTTATAATTCCAGGCTTATTGCACTGGATGGAAAGATGTTTATTCTTTCTGAAGTTGTGTATTGATGGAGCAATTTTGTTCTGGATTTTTTTCTTTTCATAACAGGAGTATGCAGTGAACTGTCATGTTATCACCTGGGAAAGAATCCTCAGCCACTTTGATATATTTGCTTTTGGACATTTCTGGGGCTGGGCTATGAAGGCTTTGCTGATCCGCAGCTATGGGCTGTGCTGGACCATTAGCATCACCTGGGAGCTCACTGAGGTAGGCTTCTCTTTTATCTCCATCATCAGCAAAGCTATGAGATGTGAATTGTTCATGGGGGAAGAGTGAATGTTACTAGAAGGATAGCTCTCTAGTTCTCAGAATAGATTTACATTTTAAGTCTTACAAACCAGATGCTGACTAATTGATGCAGCTGAATGAGCAGACAACATCAAGCTGGGTTTTAGGTAAGTGATTTATTACTCCTTGAATAGAAAGGAGGTGTAGGTCAGCCTATTTGTGCCATTCATAATTTATTTTCTGCTGTTATGGGGATCATGCTACTTTTTCTACTTAACATATTTCCTGATTCAGAGCAACTGTTCTCATTTTTCATCTTGCAATATCTGTGACCTACTTTCATAGTCCATTTACCTCACATACAACATCACACATTGTGTATAGTCATGCATAATGTACATGGAATGGAGTTGAGGCATCTTCTTGGTGTAAACACCTGAACTTAGTCTTTAAAATGAGTTTTCTGTAAAGCTTGCTGTTTTGAGAATGCTTGGCTTATCTGATGAAACATTTATAATTTAGAAATATACATAAGGATTTGTTTGCCTAAAATTAAATGTTAGAGTTTGAAAATCCTGGTGCCATGAGTTCCTCCTCAAAATGTGTTTTTGCTCTGTGGCATTGAAGGATACTGTGCTTTCTAAGTGATTTTGAAATTGCTTAAGGTTGGAATTTCACAAGTACCCATTCACAGAAAACACCTTAGCTAGTTATTGTACTCATTTTTTCCCTCTGGAAAAGAATGTATTTGGATTTGTTTCACTCATACTCTTATTGTTCATTGCATAACCCTCGTCTTCAATTTGACACAGCATCAGGTGTCAAGTATTCCCCTTGTTGGAAGGCAGATTAATGGAGCAGACAATGTGTTGGAAAAGGTTCAAAACACAGATATGTTATCACCACTCAAATGGATTTTTTTATGAATTAGATAATTCAGGAGAGTAATTAGAAACCTCCAGAAGCTATCAGGGCAGTTATACAGGGATTTAGCTGAGCATCTCCTATTAGCATTAATGGATTTCAGCCAACTCCTTGTTCGGAAATGGGAAACTTGGCTCATGCTCCATACTGTTGGATTAAATTTGGGAAGCAGGCAGACCTTGGTCTCTCATTCTGAGAAGGTAGCTAGAGAACCTTAGAGACTGTTGGGCAAACTCCTGTGCTCTGAGTTCTGCTGCCTCATTATCTGTAACTTCTGGTGTCTGCCTGGATCTGACTGACATTTGTAGGCTATTGCCCCTCTCAGGCTAAATTAATGAAAAAGATGAAAGGGAAACTTTAGCAGGGTAAAGAATAACAATGTATCACTTGCATCCTGAAGAGAAACTCAAATTTTCTTTTTGGAAAAGGTTGAAATTTACATAGCTTTGTCAAAGAAAATCAAGTGGTTTTGATACACTTTTACTAGAGCTTTTACAGGAATTGTCATTGCCAGTATTAGTCACTGTAATGAACTATAAATGGGCCAGCATTCATTCTTGTTGTATACAGAAAACTTTCTTCTTGTTCCTTTTCCAAATCTGTTTTTTTCAGTACTTTATGCTTACATCTCTTAATAAAAGATACTTTATTACAAAACCATACCAATAATCTTCCACAGCCACAATGTATGTATGTTAACTGACAAAAATTGTACTGTTTTTGTGGAGGTACATTCTTTAGCTTGCTATGTGATTTGTTAATTACCTCTTGAGGCATTGCAGAGGGACTGCTTAACACGATTATCTTGATTTCCTGTCCATAGGTAACTTTTCCAGTCTGTTTTTTGGATTGCAGTGATTTTTCTCATAGAATAAGAGAATAAAATTATTTTTCTTAAAGGGGAAAGAGAGGCAGTGAATCTGTTTCTAGCTCTTGGTAAAATATGTTTATATCTTGCCTTAACTCTGGCCAGTTGTTCCCCTCACTGCATCAGTAGAGTGGAATGTCCTCAACTTCTTGAGCCATTCTGTATCAAGTACAGCAGCAAAGCTTGCTGAAATGTTATCTGAAATGTGGTTGAACTCTTAATTTTTTTTGCAGTCACTAAATTTCCTGGAAATAGAATTTTGAAATAGAGAAATCTTATGTCCTGAATACCACCATGTCTTAGTTCTGACAGCTATTACAAGTGTATCCATTTTACTTGCTGCATCTTGTTGCTGGTTTAGAAGACATGTTACTCCAAACTATTTAGCAAAAATGAAACAAAGATTCTCCTAATGTTATTTTTTTAAAGCACAAAGCACCTTATTTCCTCCAAGAAATGCAGTAGTTCTGCTTGTTTTATACATTTCAATTAATGCATCATGTATCATCTTTGAGAGGCCAACAGCTGCCTGATATCCTTAAATACAGCCTAGTCTCAACAGGAAACACTGAGAAGAAAACTTCTGATGTCTTGTGTGGTTCTGCTCAAGTCCTTCTGAAGTTAATGGAAGGATGTCCATCAAATTTTAGTGGCTGTGGCTCATGCCCTTGAAGTATGCTGTGTACTGAAAACCTGATTTTTGAATGTGTACTTTAAAAGTGAATTTATATGAATGCTGTGCTGTTCCTCACCCAGAATCTTTTTTATTTTTGCTGTATTCTATAGCTCTTCTTCATGCACCTTCTGCCTAATTTTGCTGAATGCTGGTGGGATCAAGTCATTTTGGACATCCTGCTTTGTAACGGGGGTGGCATCTGGTTGGGCATGGTAGTTTGTCGTTTCTTGGAGATGAGGACCTATCACTGGGCAAGCTTCAAGTAGGTCTAAATTAAAGCTTGATAAACATTGTTTTGCATGTATAAAATTAGCAGGGAATCTGCCTGTGCTAACAGTGCTGTAATTTTATTTTAAGTGTTAAGTATCCATGTCATATTAATGCTCCTGTGCAGCACGTGTTTGTAAATGTGACTGTACATATGATTTTCTTTTGCAGTTTTAAGTTACAAACATTGATGCCAATGGACAATACAAAATAGCAAAGCTATTTGCATTTCCAGTTTATTTTGTATACATAAAACTTTGAGGAAGTCATGGAGCAAAACAAATGGTGATGGTTTTCTCATTGTACATTTTTAAACTAGATTTGGGCTCACCCTGGAGATGCATTAGTGTGGCAATCTGTCAGCACTAGCTGTAATTGCAGTAGGGGCATGGGGCTGATGGTACCTGTGCTGTGAATTGCCTTACCTCATTGCTGACCTTCTAAAATAAATGGAGTAATTGTAAAATGAAGAGGCATTTGTTGTGTAAAAGGGCAACAGCTTGTGGCCTAGTAAGTGTCAGTTCCTAGCTGTCCAGGTGTGGTTTCTTCCATAGCTTTTTGCCCCTCTCCTGCCTCATTCCCTGCTAGCTGGTTGCAGGCATGGTTATCTGCACATTACCAATGGTGTAGATGAAACAGGGTCAAGTGCAGTGAATTGCCTTGAGAGATGGAAAAGGAACTCAGGTCTTGACATCCAAATTTGTACTTGGGGTGAATTTCTGTACTGCTTGCTTTTTTACTCACATATTTGCTCTAAGAGCCATCGAGCCTTTAGTCTGAATTCAGTTTTCCTGCATTTCTGTCAGAGTTGATGGTCCTTCTGTTTTTAGAGAGTTCACTCAAAGTTTAAACAGCAGACTATCTATGGCACAATTAGTCTTTACTGTTTTAGTGGGGTCATTTTTCCTCGTGTTCTTTTAAATGCATGAGTAGATTTTTCTGACCTTTAACATGAAGATGCTGCAAAAATAAGAAGCTTTTGCTTGTGCCGTTTTAATTTCTTTTTATTTTTTTATTTAATTAATACAGATCTTAAAAGTTTAGAAGACTCTCTCTTACCTAAGCTCTCTCCAGCCTAGAAGAACATGAATATTGGAAATACCAAATATGAGGGAGGTTTTGATTATTTTTTTCTTTTTGGTCCAGAAGGGCCAGAGAAATAACAGAGTGAAAACTGGCTTCTAGTCCTGCTAGTCTTCCTTAAGAAGAGAAAGCTCTGTTTTTCTTAGATTCTCTGCCCTTTGGATGCTGTTGCTCATCTGAATTAATATTATTGAAAGCAAGAAGGAGTAATAGATGTCAGATCAGCCTACATTAAAATCCCCTTTCAAAATGGAATTTAAATGCTTTCTAGATTTTAACAATGCTATCACACCTCTCCAGGAGGGCCACAGAACAGCAGGGCTTATGTGTGCTGGAGGTGTAGTATTATTAAACCTCTGGAAGCTAGCCCCTTATACAAGTCATAAATAATATAAATCTGACTGATTCTTGAAAGATTGATGTCAATGAGCTCTAGAGCAAGGAGTGTTTGGGGAGAGCAGAGGCAACGTAGTCTGGGAAGAAATAACCTCTAGATTTTCCAAGGAAGTTGCAGAATTGCTGCCCTCATTTCCTTGTGAAGAGAATGATAAATGTTTTTTTATAGTTGGGTACCGAGTATTGACTGAGGATAGAGAAAGGTGGGCTTTTATAGCAGAATATGCACCTTGACTGAAATGCTTAATAGATTATTTTTCTGTATTCCCCCTTGCCTAGTACATAGTTGTGTCTGAGAAGATCTCTGCTGTTGATCAAAAAAACATGATTGCTCCTCAGAAACATCAGTAACAGGGCTGTTGCTTTTTTTGTTTTTTCCCTTCTGGCATATTCCTTGTGTTTACTCCAGCCATTATTTTTTTCCAGGGACATTCAC
>WEIU01022391.1:0-14276 GCA_013389925.1 Aegithalos caudatus
ACTTCTACATTCTATATAGTGCATGTATGTATATGTGTGTGTGTTTTTCTGCTTCAGTTAATGACTAGATTTTATGGTCCTTCCTGTACTCATGTTTGATATTTTTTCCATGTAATACCTATTCTTGCACTGTTAATTTTCTTTACAAATTACCAAAACTGTGCAGTGTATTGTTGCATGTAATATAGTCATTATGAATTTTAGTGTTTTATAGGATGGAAACTCTTGAAAATTGCTTTGTCAGAGAACAAATACAGAGTGCAGTTAACTTGCTTACTCACAGAACAAATATGGTCAAACTTCTATTAGTCATTTGAGCAGTTCTGCAGCTTTTCATACAGTACATTCTTGGTGACTCTTCCAAAAGCATAGTGACTTGATGAGTTTTTGGTATTTCTAAAAATGCAAGGCACTAGTTTTGTGTAAGCGATTTTGTGAGTCCAAGATTCCTGACCTTAATATTCAGTCTGTCTGTACTTGACAGAAATAAAAATGTCATATTTGGGTTTTACATAGATATACACAATAGATTTTATACATATATATATATATATGTGTGTGTGTGTGTGTTACATATATTTAAGCATTATGTGTTATGTTATACATATAGGGATATGTGCATATTTTATAAAGTATTTCTTGAAATAGAGAAGGAAAGGTAATTTTTCTACATAGTCCTGTGTGATTCATAAAACATTTGTTGCTTTCTTCAGGGCAATACCACACCCTCGAGGCCATGCACACTTGGCAGCCCTTGTAAGCCATGAGTGTAAGTTCCTTCTGTCATCTTCATACCAACATGATTCATTTCAGTCAGACTGTTGTCTCCTAGGTCATGTTAGGTTGCTGTTTTAAAGATGTTCTAGCTGTGCAACTGCATTGGGAAAAAAAAAAAGTGAAGAATATTCTTTGCGGTGATCTGGCTCTGTAACAATTTGCTTTCATACATTGAACTATTAGGATTACTTTTAGGTTGCTTCTATAGTAATGATAACACTGGAATCTCAGATGTACTTTACTGTAACATAGATACCATATAAAATTCCTGTATTTCAGTCCAAACTACCTCTTTTCTCAAAGACCTTTTCAAAAGGTTAAAATTTTCTGACCTCTTCTCTTCGAAACCTAATTTTTGCATTATGAGTCTAGATATTAAATGTGTCTTGCTGTCTTACTTAATGTGAGGCAAAGGTGACTTACTGTGAAAAATTACCTTGATTAAACAGTTGGTTAAGCCTCCAAATGTCTGCCCATGAATTTATGTTAACACAGCTTTAATAATTTTATACATCTTAAGTACCTGCAAAATAGGCAGTGTGGTAATTTGGCAGCTGCCTTATACTTCCTCTGTATGTTTGATTTACTAAATGTTAGTCTTTTTAATGCAATTGCTTACAAGAACGTGAACTGTAGAATAGTATAAGTATTTGGCCAACTAGAATTTCTCTGTTAGAAAATTATAACTGTTCAGCTCCACTATTGGTTCAAATATAGTTACAATTTGGCTCAGAAGCTCTTTTCTAGAAAAATTTAACTTTTTTTGAATATTTTAGATTTGAGTTTTCTTTGAAGTGTGGGTAGATCCAATGGTGTGTACGGTGTTGTTTGGTAAATGCATTAATTAGAATATTTCAGTGTCAGAAATGGGTGCATCTTTTTCTCTAAGTACAGAATCTTGTAGTTTAAAAATGCTTCATTTCTCTATATTGTCTTTCAGCCTATAACTTCTCCCACAGAATAGATCATTTGTCATTTGGAGAGCTTATTCCAGGAATTATTAATCCATTGGATGGAACAGAAAAAATTGCATCAGATCGTAAGTGTTGTGTGTTAAAAAAAAAAAATCTTGGTTTTTTTTTTGAGTTTCCCAATAGTTACATTAGAAGTATTACCATTTTTCATAACTGTTGTGATTGACAAGCAGCATGTCAGGCTAAATTTGGTAATGAGCAATGCCCTGTTCAGTAATCTATATGACATCTTAAATGGGCATTTCTTTATAATATCTACATTGCTGTTCTGTGCTGTTTCCTTGAAGGTGATTTGCAGTTTTTTCCAGGCTTGTTATGTTGAAGTTACACTGTCTGACCATATTGCAGCATTGCAGTATGTTACAGTGGAGAACCACAGATCTGATAGTTGTCATAATGGGGAAAAATAAGCCTTATTTGGTTTAAAAAATAGCACCAGGAGTCTTGGATTCTATTCCTGTATTTGGTTTCTCCCTTCCAGACTGTGTTTTGTGAGACTACAATAGGATGGGTTTGTGTAGCATTTTGTTTCCTCATTTATAGAGTTGTAACCTGCCTCATCCCACCAGTGGCATTCCCTGTGAGAGTGAACCGCAGAACTTTTTACAGCTGCTGTTGGCTCAAAGCCAGTCAGTTCCTTGGCTCTTAGAGCCCAGAATGGTTTAGTGTAGTTGAAATTAATTGCTTCAGTCTATTTATTGGTGTTTGTTCCCTTAGGGAATTGCACAAAAAGCAATCAAATGCATGAGCATGCTGATGTCTCTAGAAGTGTCATTGAGAGAAAATCTGTAACCAGTTTAGAAGGGCTTCCAGCACTGTAGATATAATTCAGTGGCCAAATCTCTTCAGACTACTCTGAGATTTGTATATATCATGAAACACGTGAAACTTGTTCTAGAGCTCTGAAATACTACCTGTGTGTTGCATTTGAAGCTTTGAAGGGCCTGACCTTAGTGAGTCTTTTCATTACATGGGAAAAAATGTAAATTTCTGAATATAAATGGGACATATGGGTCTCTTCCATGGAAACTAACTTTGTGCAGATGGTGCTGAAGTAGTTTTGGCAGTGCTGGCATTCCCTGAAGAATGTACCTAGTGAAAATGGCTTAGTTGATTTATTATTTCTTTGGTTTATTTGTGAATATCTCAGATGGCCATTTGACTCTATTCCTGATTCAACAGTAAGATTTTTTTTTTTCTTCTAGACAATCAGATGTTCCAATATTTTATCACAGTTGTGCCAACCAAACTCCATACATACAAAATTTCAGCAGAAACTCATCAATTTTCAGTGACAGAAAGGGTAAGTAGAGGGAAGAAAAAATAACCATGGAGATAAAAAATCTAAGTGATTGTTCATAACAAAAGTTCAAATGTGAAAATAGTATCATGGTTTTAAAAAGTACTCTAGAATGAAGATACTCTTTGTAGAATATTCTAATGCACTAGAGTTTTCTGCAAATCATGCAGCAGTGATGGTTATATATATATATATGCTTGCTGACACATGCAAACCTATTAGTGTTCTGCATGTGTAGATCTGGAGTCTGATATTACAATTAATGATAGACAGTAATTTCCACTTCACTGGTTGCTAATAATGGTGGTGGTGGTGAAATCCTCCAAATTTTAGGTCTGTAACCCAGTGTGTAGCTTTACAAATATTTAATTCACCTCTAGCTTTTTATCCATGTAGGAAGCAAACAAAGATTCAGCTCGCTTGAGTATTCTGAACTTGGTTGTGAACTGTAAGAAACAGGAACAGGTAGTTTGTATGAAAAACTGATCACACAGTAAGTGTCTCAGCTGTCTTGTTTAATCTTTGTTGCACCACCAAATTTAATTACCCTCAAGCCTAGAGAGCTTCCACTTCTTGGTTTTGAGAGGCTTTTAATTTGGAATCCATAACAAGGGTAGGTAATGCAGCACAGTATATATCATAAAACACTAATTTAAAGACTAGGAAAAAAGCATTGGGTGTACTGGCTCCATGTCTTATTTCAGACACTGAACTATGTTTTCATCTTTTATTCAAAAGCCAAAAAAAAGTTTTTTGTGAAAAGTTTAATTAAAAATGACAGATAAAGTGAGAGGTGAGAAGAAAGGCTTGGGTTGAAAGAAAATGTGGGTATACAGTAGGATGGAAGTTCACTATATTACAGCTTGTGATGTTCTCCAAAGGAGAATTTTTTATTTCCTCACAATTCCATGTTGTGCTTCTGAAAAATACTGAGGTAGGGGAAGTAGGATAGAGGTGATGTCTTAGCGTTCAACTTCAGACAGGCAGGCTACTGAAGGGAAAGGTTTACTCCAAAACTCTGGACTAAAGGGAGAATGAAGAGGAATTTCATAATGCAGTATACTCCCACCTCCTGCTGGTTTAGCAATCTGTTTTGTGTTTTCTCTGCACAATCTGCAACAACTAAGGTGTTCCTTAAACTTCTGTATGTCAGTCAACAGTTTATCTTATTCTTGTTCCTTTCTTTCCATCTTGTATTCAGTTTTACTCTCTTCCTGTGTAACAGTGGTTCTTTTAATTAACTGACCAGTCTAAGTTAGCTCTTTGTGGGGCTGTATTTTTATTAAAACTGCTACAACCACAAGTTGCTTGGGAGAAGAACATGTGAATAATGGAGATAGTGTCCATTATGTACTTGTTTGCTCTTGCTGCCTCAGTAGGTAATCCTGTTGCCTCCAAGGCTTATTTGTGTTTAATCTTAGGGAGCCAAATACTCCTATTACATGAGCTGGGAAAGGTTACTAAGAACAGCCATTCACTGAAGACCTTAGTGCGTTTCTTTTGAAAGAGTAGGCACATATGCAGACATGGAAAAAGGTGGTCGGACAGCCATGGCTTGAATGCAGTGAGATTTAGTTGCTGATGTTGGGCACATGGGGAAGCAGAATTTGAGAGGTGTGGGCCAAATCTTCTCACTATTCTTGATGGTTGAGATACTGTAGTTATTTATGTTAAAAAGATTTAATTCTAGCAAGGCTTCACTAATGTAAGGTTAGTAATTTTTAGCAGATTTTAGCAATTAAAAGGTAAATCTGTAGCAGTAGAAGCTGGAAGCAGATCAAAATGGTTTGCAGAAAAAGAATTCTGTTTCTTTTAAGGGTGGAGTTTTGTGTGTTTTATTTAACTTCATATTATTTTTTCCTCCATTTAACCTCAAAAGATCAGTAAGGCTTAGGGAGATAACAGAGGAAAAGCAAACAAATAAAGAGTTTTGTCCTTTGCCACTGGCAAGGTTTTGTTTAACTACCTTCAGTCTTGTCTTCATTTTTAGTATGACTGATTATCAATCTCCAAATGCTGACAGTTGTCATGCTTTGAAATATAGAAAGCATTTTCTACTGGTTTGTTTAATTCAACCATTGCATTAATTTAACCATTTTGGGATCTGCTATCATTACTGATATGTTATTTTGACATCTTTTTAATTTTGGTGTGGTAGCATAAAAAGCAGTGTGGGTTTTGACAATGTTAGCTAACTGAAGAAGTTGCTTAACCTGCATTTTCCAAAGTGGTATTCTGCTTTTTATTTTGTACCATATTCTGCATGCTTTTTGAGCACAAACTGTTAAATATACAGAGAAATGGAGCTGTGATATATTGCTTTTCTGTTCAGTCCTGCTTATCTTGTCTTCTCGGTTCTTACTAGTTTAGGAATGGCTGAGTTTGCCTTCAGTCTGTTTTGTTCTTTTCTGCTACCCTTAGATATTTTCAGCCAGACTTACCTGGCAGTGCATTAATCAACACCTTTCACTAACAACAAAATTACAGCAAACCTTTGAAAAAAGCTTGTGTTGAGGTGTGTCCTCTCCTGAAACCCTTTTTTAAAAAGTAGGTATTTATAGCAGCCACACTCTCCTCTTTGGTGTCTTCTGGTTTGAGAATTTGTCAAATGAAAAGAAATTCCTCAGATTAGAACTGAGGTGCCAGGTAGTCATAGTGAGTTTGGAGTGTTTATTTATTTACTGAGGAGTGTTTCTTGCTGTGTGACTGTTGTCTGGTGTGATAAAGTCTGAGGCTTTTGCCAGGGAAGGTTGGACCAGGTGTTTCCCAAGGTGCTTTCCAACCTGGTATTCTCTCATTTCTATAAATCGTCTGGGGATTCTGCCATTGCTAAGGCTGTTCAACAACCTAAATCTCATTCAGGACTCACTGAGTTAAGTGGTTCATAGTGGCTGATAAAGTAGAAGAGCTGTGGCAAGTATTACACCAGTGCATTCCCCTGAGTTCACAGGCTAGGCCAAGACTGGCATTATCCTCATAGGTACCAACACCAATCCAGTTTAAAAAATCCTGTTTAAAGGACCATGTGAGCAAGTGTTAAGAGAACAGTACCAAAGCACAATCGTGAATATTGATATGCAGCATAGCAGACCAGTGACCAGGAAAGTAAATTTTTGCTTCATGATGTTTGACTTTTAGAAGGTACCAGTCAAAGTGACCTTGATACTCCCCAGTTTTCTGTTAATTGCTAACTCTGATTAAATAACTCTTTGTAATCCCATCTTGTAAGACTGAATTTCTTATGACTAATAACAAGTGTGACTAACAAGTGTTTCTGTCTTTCAGGAAAGAGTAATTAACCATGCAGCTGGCAGCCATGGGGTGTCAGGAATATTCATGAAATATGACATCAGTTCACTTATGGTGACAGTGACAGAAGAACACATGCCTTTTTGGCAGTTCTTAGTGAGGCTCTGTGGCATTATTGGTGGAATTTTTTCAACTACAGGTGATTATCAGTGCCCTCCTTCTTAAGTTGTATAACTTTTTTTTTTTTAATCATGGTGATTGCTATGGATAAGTTACAGAGTCCTTGTAACACTGAAATGTGCCATGAAAGCTGCTCAGTTTTGGTGTCCCAATATGGCCTTTCTGGTGGTCTGAGGGCTTGTTGTTTGCTTTTTGGTAACTATAGCAAAGTTCATTTACTTCTGGAAGAGCAAGGCTGTATGTCTGTAGATATATAGATATCTATGTATGTGTATGTACACACACACACACACACACACACACACACTGATATTCTGTGTATTTCCTATTGTTGGGATCCATTAATTAAATCTGACAAAAGTTACTGAGATAAAATTTCCATCTGAAGTAATGGGGAAGATTTTCCATGTGAATGTACTACTGGATTTCTTATCAAAGAAAATAAACTGAGTTGAAAAGGCACAATTCACTTACTGGTCAAGACACAATAGGGTCTCTGGATTACAAATTATTTCTTTCCTTGGCTCTCACTGGAAGAGAGCTCAGTAAAGAGGCTTCAATCTAAGAGCTGCTTTTCAAAGTAGATATTTCTGTCCCACACAAAATTTTCACCCATGAAAGCTTGCAGAGGGAATTCCATTTACTTGGTAGCTTTGCTTTCTTGATCATTTTAGAGCGTTAGAATTCTTCCCTGCCCTTGATATTTCCATTCTGAATGTTAATTCCTCAGTGTTTAATGTATGGATTTACTGGACTGTGTCCTGAGTATGGTGCATATCTTTGTTGCAATGCTTTCATAGATAGTACATTTTTACTACTGGAAACAATTTAAATCTTGTTTGACATTGCAGGAATTTTACATGGCTTTGGAAGATTTGTAGCAGAAATTATTTTTTGCCGTTTCAGACTGGGCTCTTACAGATCTGCATCGGTAAGGAAAACTTCCTCTGAGTATTTCTCTAAGTGGTACTGAGCTGAGGATGGATGATAAGGACAACTTTGGGACTTGGTCACAGGAGAATTTAAGATAATTGCAGTAAACTCTCCCACTGACATGCATATTAGCAGAGATTTAACAGCTTTTAAAAATAGTTGGAAAACCTAAAATATAAATAAGCAGAGTTCTCTAACAAACTGAATTAATGCAGCTGAGTCTCATAGATGTCCTACATTCCCTTCATTGTCCTTACTATAATCTTTTTATTTTCATACTGCTCCAAAAACTACGTTTCCCAGGCCTGGTGGTCTCCCTGCCCTGGTTTTGGTTTCCCACATCCTTTTGCTTGGCCTGCACACTGAAGAAGAGGCACTGTGTGCTGCAGGTGTTCAGTCGTGCTCCTTATTGCTCTGCAGGCTACTGCCAAGCAGTGTGAAAGCTCAGCCTTCACCTTTCCCTTCATCAGGCAATAAAGGAATTGCTTCTCTAGCAACTACTTAATTTTATATTCTGTTTTTCCCATTTAAGCCTGTAGATAGCCTTTGAGACCTCTGCTTTCTCTCAGATTTGGTTGAAGTTTGCCAGCTGGCAAGGTTATGTGAGTGGGGAGAGAGGAAAGAAGGCAACCAAATTTGTATAATAGCTCTATGAGAGGCCAGGTAAAAGGCATCCAGGAAATGTGCAAGAATAAAGAAGTGTGTGTTTCTGAGGAGGGAGGGTGGGGATTCACTTTCTTGTCAATCCATTAATAACACCTTGGTTTTGTTTCACCAGGTCCCACTTCCTGATGGCCACACAAGCAACCACTTACCTCTAATTACAGACAATAGTACACATTAGTCTCCTGAGAAATTTTTTTCTTCCTGCCTGATACAGACTTTTTTATAATAAAGAAAACATTGTGCAATATGCTGAGACAGTGCTGATGGGCAGCAAAAAAAAAATGAAGCCTTTACAAAAAAACCCCTCCAACGAAACCTTTTCTGTAATTTTTTGTCTTTGGGTGCACATGGAGGCATAGGAAATTGTGAGACCAGTGGGATGGATGATCTTCTGTGGAGTCAAGGAGTGTTGCTGCCAATACAGCATTCGTGGTCGAGCTGAACGTCTTTGTGGTGGCTCCCCGTGACCACTGGAGCATCTCAGTGATGCCTGGGAAGGCTGCAGGCCCCAAGGAGAAAAGAGTACAAGTGGGATGTGTGGAAGGGCTGGCAGCAGCCACAAAGGGACAGTAACAGCTGGAATTTCTCTTAAGTGTGCAGATGGGGGATTGGCTTTTCTTGTTCTTTTATAATGCTGGGGCTGAGGGCTAAGACAACTTTCATGCAGCTGGACAGTGATTCTAGAAAATCCTAAAGCAGAGGGGAACAAGAGAGTAGTGGAGCCCAAACCATGATACTGATCACAGCCACTGCCTTTCTGCAGCCCCACCATTCCTTGGTGAAAGAAACACGTGGAGCAGAGCAATTCCTGTGTGTTCAACACAGCCACTGTGCCAGAAGTGAGGGTGTCACTTCTGGCATTGGTGTGGAAGTGCCCAAGGACTCCAAGAATGCACTCCAGCCTGCACAGCTTTTGGAGTTGGAATAAGAAACCGTCTAAGTAAGGCATTTGACTGTAGTTTTGATAAAAGGCAAGACTCCCTAGTAAAAAAATCAGGAAATCTTTGTATGCCTTTCTTGATAAAGAATTTGCTTTGTTGGAATCTTTGTTGTAGCTGTGCTGCTCATGTGGGAGCCATGGGAGCATCCACGTGCTGGAAATGGAGAGGGGAAGGGAAAAGGGGACAAGAAGCTGCCAGTTCAGAGCAGTTGGGAAGTCTGCTAGGCCAGGCAGGGAGTGTGGAGCTGGTGGTAGGTCACTCCAGGGAATCTGAATCATATTGCTGCAGACAGGTGATGAGAGGATCTGCAGAACTAATCCTTACTGTTCATGAAGGTTTTTGTAAATTAAATGAAGAGAGCAATATTGTATTGTAAATACGCTGCTGAGAAAGAATGTTATTAATGCAAATGGTGATTTGAGAAATGGAACATCATGTTACTGCTGAAGTACTGGTGTATTCCTGTGGTTGAACAGTTACTCCACCACTGTAAAAAATTATTAATATGATTCCTTCTCAGCAAAACTGATTTAATGATATGGTAGATGATGCTGATCCTGGCCTTACTCATCATGGAATTAATATTTTAATTAAGAGGACTGATTACAGAAAAATAAAAATCTCTGTGGTGGTGTCAGATTTTGCTGACTTCCATTAATGAACTTTATAGGACACTTGGACTTTGTTGATGAGCATAGTGTTAATAACACAGCTGATTTGCTATGCAAAGCGAAGGGCTTCCTGAAAAGAAATGAAATAGTAAATAAAATGTGGGAAATAAATACTTTTGTTGAATTTGGCTATTGAGAAAAAAGTTCAAGGAAGCCAGGTCCTTGGGGATGACTGCCAGGTTTGGGGTTTTCTCTTTTGTGCTTTTATTTTTTTAACATTGATTAAAACTCCAGCAACTTGAGAAACTCTGGTTCCCATTGCTCTTTGGCGTTTCCTTCTGAGGTTTCTTTCCTACTTCTGCTCAGACTAGTTCTGCTTTGGGCTTTTCCTACCACTTGTTTCTTATCTGCCTGGAACAGACTGTACTGGTGGGAGAGACTGATCTCAGTTGGCTTTCTGTAGCAAACTTTAAATGTTATTTTCTATTCTCACATAAAAGAGCCAAGCAGCTTGATGTGTCTTAAATCCTTGTGTGGCATATTCATGTTGTTTTATCTAAAAAAGGCTTGTGTAAGGGCTGGTTGTCAATGGAAGAAAATTTATGATCAGCTTGCAGATGTGAGGTGCTGCATTGCAGAGTGAATGCAGGAGGAGTTGACCCTGTGCCATTTGCTTTCTCTCCACAGTGGGTTTGGTAGTTGGAGCAGTAGTGCTGATCCTGGTACCATGTGTTGTCAGCACCTTACCCAGCATGGAAGTCCAGCAGGAAAGTCCAGCAGAAAAATAATTCTTTTTTGCAGGGACTTTTTGGATCACATTTATTTGCATTATGCAAAAGTGAGTGCAGGATGAAAAAATGGCAGGAATGGGTGACCCAAGGGAAGCAGAAGCCCAGATGTTAATTTGATGTGTATTTTCTGAAAGGGGGATAGCAGATGAAAATACCATTTTTGGGGGTTAGGATAGATGGTGAAACTGATGTATTTTTATCCTTGCTCTTACACGATGATGAAATGAGAAAGCCCGGGGAAGACAATCTTAACCTTTATAAGGTGTGTTCATAGCACACCATTTGCAGACCAATCTCTGGCTAACAGCTCTCCCCCACTCCAGGCAGCGTGGTCTGGGTCTGTCCTGCTGCTGCCCTGCTCCCCCAGGGAGAGGAGAGGCCGTGTTAGCAGAGCCTGGCACCAAGCTGCCCCTGAGACCTGCAGTGCTGTGCCTGGGGGTGTCCCCTGGGACCCTCAGCCTCACCCAGTGCTGTGGGAAGGGTGCCAGCCCTGAGGGGTGGGGCGGGGATGGGCACGGGTATTGCTCCAGTGATGGTTTTACGGCTCAAGGGGAAACACCGATCTGGGTTTTTAACAGAACACACCATCCCTGGCCACGTCACCTGTGAGCCAGCACCACAAAGCACTGACAAGAAATTGCTATAAAATCTCTGAGTTACAATGACACTTCACTACTGTCTTCTGGGTGTATTTCACAAAAGATTTCTGATTAGAAAAAGGAAATGGCAAGATGATAACCAGCCCTGGCACTGCAGGAGTCCCTCAGAAAGGGGTTGCTGCTTTATGGTACAGCAGAAGCTGGGATGAGATACTTCAGTGGGCAGGTACCTGCTCTGTGGACAAGGCAGCAAAAGCAAACTGGCAGGGCAGACAGGCTGTGATCAAAATCTGCAGCTGTGAGAGAACATTGGAAAATCAATCATGAGCTGGGAGAAGGGGGTAAATGAATGTAACTTATAATAATAATAGTGCTTCTAGGTGAGTGTGCTGTGCTCTTGAGTTCTGTATGGGGGCTGTGGAAGTCAGGCTGGCATGGATGCCACTGTACTTTATGGCTACCATCTTTCCTTCCACCTCTGTTTTGTGCATTGGAGCCTACTGCAGGACACACCACAAGAAGACAGTGAAGTGGGTATAAGAATGGAAATTTCCCTACTTCAGGCTCTTTTTATTCTTTTCCCTGACTTTTCTAGCAGATGTTCTGGAGCTCTTGCTAGTAGAGATGGGAAAGAAATTAATGTCTGTCTGTAGCTGGAAAGGAATTAGGTTCAGAGATATAGCAGACATTTTTTAAAAAAAGCAAACCCAAGTTGCTTTCCCCTGAAATTCTCATCCTAGAAATAGGTAAGTAATTTGAAAGAAAATTCACCTCTTTCCCTCTCAAAAGCTCTGTGGTGGGGACCTGTACTGCAGGTATGGGGCTCGGCCACTGGGGTGGCTCTTTGGGGTGGTCCATGGCAGGACAGGGACATGTGCTGATGGAGCCAGGCCTGCATGGAACTGAGCAACGACTTCCTGCCCTGGGCAAGATGTTTTTAAGCTTTTCAGAGACTGCTTTGACAAATCAAGCACTAAGTAAAAGGCATAGCTGCTTAGGAAGGGTCAGAGGCAGATTATATTTGGTGTATAAATGCAGCTGTGATTCACTGAACAGACAAAACCAAGGTCAGGGAGGCAGCTGTTGCCTTGTCCTTTTGCTATTGAGTTCTCTGTGAGAAGATCTGTTGCTAAGGATGTTTTCTGTAATGATGCAGTAACACTGAAGCAGGAGGATGTGATCACCTTGTCATGTATCTGGTGGCACAGATGATACTCAAGTTCTCTGCTCCCTGTTTCTTCAGAGGTAGCCAAGTACTGCAGCTTTCTTCTGGGAAGATGGGAAAGAACAGCTTGTTTGGGGGTACTTGCTAAGATCTCTGTTTTTAAAAGGCACCCCAGAAGTTGGGGTTTATTTACTCGTCCTTACTCAGATTGGTGCAAAGACACTTCTTGTAAAGACATTTTTTTTTCTACCAATGCTCAGTGAATGCAAATTGCATCTGATATTTAGCCTTGGCAGTGGACCTGCTGGTTAGAGAAAATGTCTATGCTTGCAATATAAAGTTAATGTTTAGCAATTATAGCTTCAAAAAGCCTTAAGGGACTTTGCCTCACTGGCAAGGATGTGATGGTGTAGGTCTGTCCACCATCTGCCCTTGCACACCTTGGTAGAACACTGGCATACATTTGATCTTAGTTAAAAGCATATTAAATACTTCATCTTTTCCTTCTGCCATAGCTTAGCATCATTTCCAAAGCATTTCTGGTTGCTGCTGGCCCAGGAGAAAGGCAGTGTCACCTTTCCTTGCCTTCCAGAGTTTTGTGAGAGCTGGTCCATGAATTCATCAAAACACAAACCTTCAAGGCTGGGTAGTCCAGCCTCCCCTGGGTGAGAGCTGAAGGCTTGCTCTGAAAACCTGTATCTCTGTGGGGCTTCCACTTATCAAAATTCAAGCAAAATCTCATTGTGGCTTGGTGGGGGGTTTTTGTTTGTTTTGCCTATATACATAGAAATATTCAGAGTTGCAGGACCAGTAATGTGTTTTGTGAAAAATGAAACAGAAAGCGAGACTGGTTTGGGGTCAGGAGGACCCTGGTGGGGTCTGGGGGCAAGAGGCCATGGCAAACAGCTGCTGGGCAGGCTCAGGATGTGCAGAGCTTCTCCAGAGAAGAACAGAGCTGATGTGCCCGTGTCTGCCTGCACAGCACAGACAGGAGCTGCCACAGACTGCTGTGAGCTGGGCCCTGCGCTCCCCTGCCCTGCTTCCATCCCCAGCTCCAGCAAAGCAGATTTCAGACTTCTTCAGCAGGACCAGTTGCTCTGCAGCAGCTGCTTCTGAATCCCTGCAGAGCCCAGGGTGTTTGTGTTCCTTTGTGGGTTTAGCTGTAATAGCCATAAAAAAGGAACTAAAAAGGTTTGGGGTGATTGGGTTTTACCCCTTGAAAATTTTCCTGTGAAGGTGAGAGTGTATTTTGCCATGAGGTTTTTTAGTTGTAGGGTGCTCAGCACTAAGGACTATTTTGGAAAAAAAAAACAAAAAAAACCAGGGGGGAGCTGAATGTTGACTCATGGATAGTATTTGAAAATTATTGTTTACTGAAGCTTAGTTCCCTGGCTGGTAGTTGGTTATTAAAAGTGACTGTGAACAATGGTGGCATTTAAACTGAGCAGGGCCACTGCACAGGGCAGGGTGGCCCCAGCCTTTAGCTCTGTATGCATCAGGTGCTGCTGTTGCTCTGTTTCAGCTGGTAGTATGGGCTCTAGTGGGCACCACTCCTTGAAGTTTAGAAATTCACCTTGTTTTGAACTTCATTGTAATAATAGAAAGTTCATTAAACCTTTACTTATGCATATGCGGTTTAACAGCATCCTTTGAGTTTCACTTGAACCTAATGGTGCTTGACTAATGCAAAGCAGTGGTCAACTGTAGCAGGCTCTGGAGGCTTGTGGAGAGAGGGAATACTTTTTACGTGGCCAACATCACCTCAGGGGGAAGGGACTGGCTTTCAGCCCTCCATCAGTAGCACCCAAACCCACACTCTGCATGGCAAGGTGCAGCCTCTGCTGCTGCTGATTCAAGGGCTCATAGCTTTGAGAGCAGTTCTGCTGCAGCTTTTAAAAAATATTTATTGTGATCTCTGAGGATACTGAAGTAATTTCTGGGCCTCAGCCTTTGCTCAGTTGATTTAAAGACCAAATTGCAGAGCCCAGGAGCCTGGCAGATGGTGGTGGGGGTGGATGTTTCTTGTAACTCCACAGAAAACAGATGTTTTCAAGGCAACTGCAGAGGTGTTGTAGAAAAAAAAAAAAAAA
>WEIU01022391.1:15199-31415 GCA_013389925.1 Aegithalos caudatus
AAAAAAAAAAAAGTTCAGAAAAGGCAAAACACTGAAATGGTCCCAGGAGATTTTATTTTCTTTCCCTTTTTCTGTCTGCTTTAACTTTTCAGGTCAGTGACACTAATGGGCTGTGGTGGAAGTGAAGTAAATAATTGTGTACGCCAGAGACAGCACATTGATTTTTTAAGTATCTCCTCACTAATTAGTGACAGCCTTTGTAGGGACTGACGGCAGCACTTAAACCTCTGGCATGAGGAAAGGCAAAGCAACACAGTAGAAAGGGAAAAAAGAAAAGGTCTTTGCTTGCTTTTTGACTTTCATCATGTTTTACTAGAATCATATTGGTATGGTTTAAAAAAACTACTGTTTTTTAAATAGATCTATTAGTTTATCATAAATTTTAACAACCTTATAAAAGTCATTCCAGTTTACTGCTCAGTCCAAACAACCCATGTATTGGGGTCACTGCAGGAGAAAAACATGTATCACCATTTGATAATTCTTGTAATTCTGCTACTTAAATTGAATAAGGGCCAGTGTAAGTATTGAGGAGTCTTGCTAATGTGCCTAAAGCTCAAGGCACAGCTGTGCTCACAGTGCCTACATACCTCACAGGTGCAGCAAAGAACATTCCTGAAACTGTTAGAAATTCCACCTGGGTTCACGTCTAAATTTTTGCTAAATGATGTTCCCCTTTGCTAGTACAACAATAATTAATACATATTGTGGTTTATTCCTCTTAAAATAATGAATGTTAAAATACAAATATGCAGTTAGTATGATTGTCCATTTTCATGTGATTAGGCTACTCTGTATAATTGTTGCAAAGACACATGCCTACCTAACAAAAAAAATTTTGGAAAAGTTACCAAATAGTATGCTGGCAACCAGTGAGTTATGCTTGTTCAAAGGCCATGAAGAAGGTTTTATATAAGCAAATGTGCGGGTCAGTACAATCCTGGGATGAGTTCATAATATGGATGAAGAACTAATTGAGACAGAAATAACAGAATACTTGCTGGTTCTGATCAGAAAATTTGGTTCTCTTAAGGCAGTTAAGAAGAGTTCTTTCCAGATTTTTTAAAAATTAATGACAAAAGCCAGAAAGTGAGAAAAATTGTTCATATGCTTTTCTACTTGAAAGACTAGTAGAAAAATATGACTCTGTCTTTTCCTCCTTCACTGAGACTCATTTTCCCTTTACTTTCTCACGTCTCTGGTATTTGAGGTGTTCACTGTGAAATGGATTATTTCTCTTGCAAATGCCTACATTTGGTGGTTAAGCCACAACTAAGAGGCCTCATTCTCTCTCCTCCCTTACATGTCCCAGTTTTGCCCCAAAGTGGTGCCTGAAGAAGTAATAGGGTAATAATATGGGGCACTAGAGGCAGTATGAGAGTTCAGAGGAATGCCAGGACAAAATACCAAAAGTGCATTAAATCACTCTGCAGCTTGTTTACAGTGGGGTTGACAGGAACTACTTGTAAAAGAAATGAGGTTAAAATTAATGACCAAGCAACCACTAAAAAAAAATGACTCATTGAAGTCAGTAGCACAGGAGGGGAAGGATACTTTAAAAAGCCCCCAACAGTATGGAATCAAGCATTCAGCTCACTGTGTATGTTCAGTCTCCTTGTCTTTAGGTTTAAACCCCAGTACCCCTTGGCTGCACGAGGGACATGGGGTTAACTCACCTGTCCCAGCTCAGGTTTTCAGTCACACCACACCACAGGCTTGTTTCCCATGAGCAAACAGGCTCTTTTCTGAAGTGAGGGTGATCTGTTTTCACACATTGGATGTTATCCTAAATATGCAAGAAACTATTTTTGACAGAACTTGTCGTCTTACATGATCAGCTTCCACTGGTTTTCAAATAGCTCCACTGAAACAATCATCAACACAAAGTTATGGATATTTTTCCCTTTCCTTATAGTTTGTACATAGAGATGTTTCTGGGAACAGGTTTCCATATAGTGCAGGTTTCAGTGGTGCTGTTCCTGCCCTTGGTGGCAGGTGCCAGCTGGGG
The DNA here is from genome assembly GCA_013389925.1 of Aegithalos caudatus. NCBI lineage: Eukaryota > Metazoa > Chordata > Aves > Passeriformes > Aegithalidae > Aegithalos > Aegithalos caudatus. The sequence goes on from WEIU01022391.1 coordinate 17,208, forward strand.
AGGGGGATGCAAGTCCCTGAGTGCTTCTAAGAAGAAGCACCAACACAAGATGTTCTCTAAATTTTTTCTTGCAGTACTAAAAAAGCATTTGGTGAGGATGCAGCAGGATCACTGTGCTCTGTATGAATGAGTGCTGTATTTCTAAACAGTCCCAGTGGGTTACCACCATGACAGAATTTTTCTCTCTAGCCACGGATACATCAGCAGTGGCCAGTGGAGTTGGGTTTGCAATGAACTCCTCTCTCTTTTGGCTGCTGTTTCTTTTGTTCTTCACCCTCCCTGTAAGACCTAATATGTGACCCAATTCAGTCTATGGATCAATGTTAACCAGAATCTCGGAGAGGTGAGGAATGACCACAGGGACAACACTCCTTTATAGGTCAGCTCCCATCTCTGGGGAAGACTGCAGGAACACCGAGCAGAAGACAAATAGGGGAAGGGAAAAGGGCTGAAGGCATGCACTGAGACAGAGCACAAATGGGAATGCAGCTGTCAATAATACCTACAGGACTATGATTTTGCATCATCCTGAAGGAACTAAATGCCACAAAAAGCTGCAAAGAAAAGCCACTCCTTAAAAAAAAATTCAGTGATAAGAAAGTAGACTTACATTATTAACAAAGAACAGTTTTAATAGAAATGTTTAGTCTTACATTTCAAAATGACTTACAAATATACTTAATCACAATACATATATTTTTCTTTAAAAAAAACCCACCCATATTCATTCTAACATAATATATATTTTCTGAGTTATAAAATCTCATATAAATAGCAAATTCTTCTCAGTACACAGATTACAAGAATACATAGAAACTGGGATGCATATCTGAAAAGAGTCCTGAGTATGCATTCCACAACTGGCAGAAAATAGAACAATGCTAGAGTTGGACACAAGAAATGCTGTTGTCCCAGTACATAATTTTCTAAAAAAACCCAACCAAACAAAAAACTGAGAACTTTTTGGTTGCTCAACCTTGTACAGCTCCCTAGACTCAGGAATGGCTCTGGATACTCCACTCCTTGAGATTCTGGCAGCACCCTGTGGATTCTTCTGGTATCAAAAAAAGAGAACGGCTTGTGTCTTCAGGTGGGCAGAAAAAAGGCATTTCCTTAGAGCAGGTCAGTGTGGGTTGTAAGAAGCAGCTGGGACTTACAGCCAGAAAGGAGCAAAAAGTGACTCTTGAATGATTATGTGTGGAAACAAATTTGGAAGAGGCAGCCAGTTCTTACACTCCTCAAGGTCCCCCTGATTATCCCCCAAAACAACATTAATTCAAACAAGAATGAGTAAGTGGAAACTTTGCACTTTAGAAAAATCAAAGCAGAAGTTCCCTTTTCTTTTTAGACTGAAGTAAGCAAACAAGCAAGTAGGGCTAAGAGCAAGTCATAGCAGCATTTAGATCAGAGCATTCACCCCGTGCTTTCTCTTCTCTCTTCCAAGAGAGCTTCCCGTGACTGGCAGCAATCCCAGTGCTGTGACTGCATCCCCTAGGAGCAGGGAGACTGCAGGGCTGCAGCAGGACACTCTCATGTGGAAGCCTCACGGTGTGTTCAATTTGGAGCTATTTTATTATTGTAGCACAATGGGGTTTTTTTCTGGTCATAATGAAAAATAAAGTCAATTATTCATGGAAGAAACACAGACAATTCTGCCTGTCATTTGCAAAGAGTAATGTAGTAATTATATACTCCTTTAAACACTGCTGTTAGATAAAATATGTTTTTTCATAGGGTCATGAGCTCTGACATTACTAAACCATGAATCATAGGAGCAAACTCATACATGCAAATTGCAGTAAACACACAGAGGCTTAAATTTTGCTTCTTATTAGAGTGTCAACTCAGTAGAGATAATGAAGTAAATTAGAGCCCTTTATAGTCTCCTGGCTTATTCCCAGTTTAACTGGGATCAAGAACTGGATGAACAATGTTATACTGAAGTTGAGCCATAGTTGCAGAGAGCAGAACTTCACAGGTAAACAACATATACATGATACCATTTTAGAATCAGAAATTCTCAACAATTTTCTGTCTTTTCAAGTACTACAAATGACTTCTTTCTTCTTGGTATCCTGTGAATACTCTCATGGTAATTTTCTTCCTGCTTTAGGTTAAAAACAACAGGAAGAAGTAGTTGTAAATATTGCACAATACTTTAGGATGGAAGACCAGAAAAAAAAAAAATTGAACTTCCAGGGTGACTTTTCAGTCCAAAGAAAAGCTCTTCATTTTTTCTGCTAATTCCTGTCTAATTTCTACATGTTTTTTCAGGTTTTGCACTTCATGGGGCAGGTTAATGTCCCACACTGACACACAAGATTGTAACTCTGGAGAAATAAAAAAAAAGAAAATATTAAAACTGCAGAGATGAGTTATTGCATAATTAGGAATTATTTTGCTTATCTGCTTTTTCTCAATTACTCATATATTTACCCAATGAAGCATGACCTTTAGGACCCAGAAGACAAGTTTCCTTGACAATTCATGTGTGAGGTGATGCAATTATGGGTTACAAACTGTTTATATTTGCAAAATGATTTGGTCTAGCTCCTAAATTTAGAGTATCCCACTTGAAAAACCGTTTCTGGTGCCTGTGGGCCTTAAGGTACTGACCTGAGCCACAGCTAATGCTAATACTGAGATACCTGCTAAAATTTCATCTCTATCTTTCCAAGCAGATATACCCTAAATGCCTGTGAGACTCAAACCCCATTCACTGTAAAATAAAACCTGATTTCATAAGCTAGTGAATATACTGAAAAAAGGTCACTTCTTCAGAATCCATTCATGCAAGCAACTTTTTATTCAAGAATTCACACTGTTTTTGGTAGAATAGGGATAATTGAGAACACTTATATTACTTGAGTCTTACAAACTAAGGCCCCAAGAATTCTGGAGTCTGATTCTTCTGTTAATGTCATCTTAAATAAAATAAAAATTCTAATAAGCCAATAAATGTTCTTATGATTACAGGAATTGGGGAATACCACAGTGTAAACCCAATGCGCTTAAGTTTGACTCATTTCAGACAGCTCATCTATACTTGCTCTCCTTAACTTTATACTATCATTGCCACATTTTTAGGAGTCACTGAAACTGGGATGAGATAAAGGTGAAGAAGGGCATTGATCAGAGCATCCACTTTAGCTGTTCTTAAAAAAATCTAAAGATACAGATTTTCTATCTTCCAGCATTTTGCTATCCTAATTGTCAGGAAGCTTTTACCAATGTCTGACCAAAACCCCCCTTACTGCAACAGAAACGTGTTAATGCTTATCCTACCCACAAGGAATATGTAGAAATCTTTATTCTCTTGCTCTTCATTTACATATTTGAAGCCTATTATCAAGTCCTCTCTAAGCTTTATTTATATTAACCAATTTAACTTCCTGCAACATTTCCTCACAGGTTGCATTTGTCTTCTCTGGACTATTCCCAATAGTACAGATCATTCAGCAATAAATGGTTAGGCTCCTCCAGCAGAGGCCATATTAGCACTCAGCAGAGTGTAAGAATTAGCTCATGTCTTACAGACACCACTTTCATGGTGTGAGAGTGGTGTTTGCCTCATCTGCACCCCTGTGACAGGGCTGATTCATGACCAGCCTCTGATCAATTCTGACCCTTTTTCTGCAGCATTGCTGTTTAAGCTGATCATTTCCTCATGCTGGTACAGCAGATCATTCCTAATTAAATAAAAGGTCTTGCACTTGTCCTTACAGAATTGTATCTTATTTCCTTCCAGACCATTAGGTCTATTTGTCAGGGTCACTTTGAGTTCTAATCCTGCCTTCCAGTGAGCTTGTCTTAGCTGTGAGTTGTCTGCAAATCTGAAAAGTACATTCACTATTCTTTCATCCACATCACTCATGAAAACATTGAGGATTCCTGACCTAGCACACCTCTGGAAATCCATTTGATACATTCTCCAATTAGACAATGACATTTACTCTCCAAATAAAGTTTCCCAACAAATTGTATCCTTCAAACAGTGGATTCCTCAGATCCATTTTTGGAAGTTACTTTAAGTTTGTATGAGCCCAGATATGCAAAAGAAAACAAAAATGATTTAACAGTAGTGTTTCAATAAAATTTTGTCAATTGATGATCACTCTCAGTGAGTAGTCAAGCACAATAGTGTCTCCTCCACTAATAATACAAGTTAATAAAACACAATTCAGATACCTTTGTGGTATTTGTTGTCTTCGGTGTCACTTTTATAGCAGTATCCCAAAACAAGGACCACATTCTTCAGACTCCCTTTTTCAAAGAAATAAAATGTCAAATCTTAATTTAAATGTGAATTTTGTAATTTAGGGGCAGAAAGAATAGATTATATCAAGGCACTAAGAGGACAGAAAGCAGAGTTCAATCAACCAAACCCTTTATTCAAAATCATTAACCATGAAAAACCCAGACACGAAGACAATACAGTTCCCATCTCCATTTAGTGTCAGGGTTTATCAGGGTTCCAAGGCATAAGCACAGGATCAGCCGACCAGCCTGCTGAACAAGCCCAAGAACAAAGCCCCTGTTTTACACAGCACAGGCAGAGGGGGTAGTCACAGGAAACAGATGTCACAGCAAAAGGACAGGCTGCAAGTGAAGTCCCAGTGCACAGCAAAACGTACCAGTTCAGTTATGAAAAAACTAAACCAACCAAATATGACAAAAAAAAAAGAGTAAAAATTAGGAACTAAAAGTTTTAAACTTATGATGGCATATGGGAAGTGGAATAGGGGATAGATCATAAGATAGATAGATCATGTGTAGCAATGTGTCTACATAACTTGGAATACAAAGTGCTCTAGCCAAACTACTACTTGTAGGTATTTGTTATCAGAATTTTCAGAAATTTGTCAAGGTTATTGAGAAAAACAGGGTTAAAATAAGAAAAGAAGAGCTTGAGAAATAGAATACCAGGAATGCAAGACCTAGATAAAGGAGGCCCACAGAGCGATAACCTGGGACCAATCATGTTTCCTGGAGGGTGCGTGCCGGATGCACGGATAACACAGAGAAACCAATCAAATAATGATGAACACGTGAATAAGCAACCTTAGAATCTATAACCGTAGCTTAATGCAAACAATAAATGGCTTCTGCTCGATCATATTGATTCTGTTATTCAGTTGCCTATTTTTACCCTGCTGCACTACTGAATAATGCAAAAAAAGGCTTGGAAGACAGGAGTGGTTGGATCACAAAGGGATAAATAGAATGTGCCAGTGTTTCAATATCAACTTCCTGCTTATTTCCAACAAGGTATGTCTATAAATGTCTTGAAAAGATATTTTGCAGACCACCAAGTCCCAGCCTATGTCCCTGGGTCAGGATCAGGCTAGGGAAGGAGCAGTCCCCACTGTGCAGACACCCACTGCAGCACCACACCTCACACTGCTTCATACAGGGAGCCTTACTCTCCCAGGGCAAAGATGAGGAGGGGAGCACCTTCTGGGCATAAATAAACTGGGGTATGGCTTAACTGTGAAAGCTGCAGTTGGGAAGTTTTTAACATGCTCTGCGATCTCTGCAAGGTAGAGAGAGGTTTTTCCTGCCCCGAGGAGGTCAGCCCAATATTCTCCTCTGACAGTGATGTAGATCTGTTTATAGTAGATGAGGGACAGTGGGAATCATACACATCCTTCATTCTGAGATTTTTCATAAATTTAATTTTTTTTTCTAGCCACTGCTATCCATACTCCTTACAAAAGTAATTGGAACTTAATGTTTCTTATTTAGACCTAGGTCCTGTCTTACTATATAGAAATCTAAATTTGCACTTACAAAATAAACTACAGATTTACATCAAAATTGTTCTCTATGGTAAGTCTCATGCCTATTGAACACCAATGTGTTAGGTGACAGAATTGGAAAATGACATTGTATTTCCATATTCATATATGAAGTACAGATAAAATTATTGTCTCAAAGTCTGGAAACCTCTTTTTCCTGAAATATTTACTTCTGCTTGACATTGTAAGTCTTAACCTTAAATGAAACTATTTCACACAAAAATATTTCCCTCTATCTTTTATTTCATATAAGCAATGTGGTACTGTTGAGTAAAAAAAAACTGCTCAGCAGCCTCAGCGCCATTTTCAGAGATTCCAGTAGAAATCAAGTCCTTGAATTTAGGACAAAAAACCCTAGCTCTTATAAATAATTGCTGCAAAAAGATGATAAAAAGAAAAAAGTACACATCATACTGCATATATCAATCTTATTTGCTGTTCTTGAGAATTATGCAAATGCAGCTAAACTCCAGAATATTATTTTTTCTATAAATAAAATTTTGATTTAAAATGTTCAGATGACTGAGCCTCAAGGTTTTTTTAATTACACTATTCTATACAATGTATTTTCCCTATCAATGACAGTGGCAAGGCAAAAATTATTACGTTTTTGTAGTAATTATTCTTTACAAAAATGCTAAAAATAAAATATCCCTTTTATAATACTAACATTGTAGCTATCAGGACTAGATGGAATGATAATGCTGTGCTACAGCTGGCACCATTAACAGTTGGGCTCTGAACAGACTGTAACACTTGCTGTTTCAGGTAAAGGCAAGTCAGAGGAAGGTGAGGTATGTTTGACGTTGCCAGCACTATGACCTGACTGGAATCTATGGATTCTTCTGGTGCCAGAAAGAAAGAAACAGCCCACAGAATACATTCCTGATGGTAAGGAGAAAACATCCACAGCCTGCAACTGTGGTACTTTCTAGCAGAATTACAGTGTGCTGCTGAATTCACAACAGCTTCAGTGTTTGGTTTGTTGTTTGTTTTTTGTTTGTTTTTTGACAGAAAACACACTGTAAATAACACTGACAGGGAAACTCCAGAGTTTTTTCCAAAACACAGTGGAAAGTGATGGGAATCCGCATGTCATACCACAAAGCACTTTTTGAACTAATGTGTATTTTGAATGTATTCACCACAGCAGTACCACAAACTTGAGTAGATATGGTCTTTCTTACTTCTGGGAAAGGTGCAGGACAATGTAGAGATGATGGAAGTTTCAACAGCCAAGGAGTGTCCCTTCCTCAGCTGCATTCCTGTGGCTGTTCATGGTCACCACTGAAAGCCCCCAACTCCTGTCTGCCTACAGTAGCTCAAAACAACTGTCCCTGATGACAGCAGCAGCACATCTATAAAAGTCCACACCTCCAGGTGTGTTGCACTTTCCCAGCTCTGCTGTGATCTACCTGTGACCCAAATCTAAAAGAACCATTTCTGAATGACAATGGGGGAAGAAAACTAGGCAATAAGCAATGAAACAAAAATTATTACAATCCAACGTGGTCCACAGCGAGAGAAGCCAGTAGTGTAACACATGAGATGGAGAAAGAACACAGGCAGACACACAAGAGAAGACCACGTGACAGAGGATGGTGAAAGCTGTGCTGAAGCACAGCACAGGGATGCAGTGAAGGTGGGGGCTTCATGTGCAGACCAGTGACAAGTCAGGGAAGAGCTGCTGCTTTATGTGGGCACACGTATTCAGCCTGCTGGTGTTCAGCTTGCACCCACTGATGGAAAATGACAGCCGTGGAGTAGAATGAACAAATCCTGGATAACGCTAATCTTTTCCTGGAACACTATAACAAACAGTACAGAGAAAACCTAAACTTAGCAATGATTTCAAAGTACTCATCACTTGAAGGTTTTACTTACCCAGCTGAGCTGTTATCATGACTCGAACAGAATCACAGAACTTGTCTATAACTCGTACAGGACGACGTGTTGACAAATCCAGCAGCAAGATATGTCCTCCTCCTGTCCCTATCCACAGTGCAGTATTTTTCTGCAGACAAATGGTCTTCACTCTTCCAGAATAAGCCAGTTTATGTTTTGATTCCTTATTTAATTTTTCCACTTTGTTCCTACAAGTATGGAAAGAATTTGCATTGGAATTTGGTGGCACCATATTCTGCAGCTACTAAAACAACACTCTGAATACCAGATGTTTAAGCAATCATTCACCGAGTCAAATCACAAAATACTCAAGCAAACAAACTGGGATGAAAATTATTGGCTTCCAGAGAGCCATCTATCTGGTCTGCTTCAGAAGACCTTTAAATAGAAGGCAGGAACACTTCTTAGTTCACCCCCAGTCTGCAAGAGGTTAATGTCACAGCAAAGTGGGAAGAGCACAGCTACACCTGCTCCTAACCTCACCATAAAAAAGAAATGGATTTGGCATACTAAAGCAGAGGAACAATTTAAATGCAAATGAAAAAGTTGTCGCAGTTAATAAAAATCTGATTTCCTATTGAATTTGTGCACTGAGAAGACATTCTTGTTCAGAGGATGCAGGAAGTAGCTGGATTAGCCTTAGTACCTGCAAGACAGCAAAAGACTTTCTTTTTTCTTGAGCTAAATGAGTCTTCTTGACATCACAAAGAAATTGGGAAATACAGTAACAGTCTTTAAAAAGTGGGATTCTGCATGGAATATTCTGAAGTTCTGGGCCAAAAGACAGGATAGGAAATCCACACTTGCCCAATGAACTGGACAAATCCCTTACTTCTGGGAGGTTAGGGTACCATGCTAGAGAAGGGAATCTGATATTCAGCTTCCTATCTACCAGGCCAGCAATCTGAAATAAAACACTTACTTAAGAAAATGTGCACAGTCAATTAATTCAGAAAGTTTTTCTGTCTTCTTGTCCCAGATTTCCACAAAATGGCTGTTTTTCTTTGCCAAGTAGATGGATTTGTCTATTGCTATTGAAATAATGTTTGCATCACTGTAAGCATTATGACAGAACCTAGGAGAGAGAAGAACTCCAGTTAGATACACAGAAAATACCTAGCAGAAAACCTTGACTACTATGAGGGGGATGAGTTTCCCACCGACTCTTGTAGAACCATTCAGCCTTAAAATCAAACTAGGCTAAGATACAACTGAAAGGCTTTGCTTTAATCTTCCTACAGTTCAACATAAATTCTCACAGTAACAGAGTTAGGCTGATGACACCCTTGGAGGCACATTAATGTTCGAAGTCTATAAAAAAATCTTTCTCATCAAACACTGTTTTCCCTGCTCAGGAAAAACTCCCCTTAACTTCAGAGTAGGATTTGTCCATGTGAGAATTACATCAAACACTCCCAAACCCTCAGTCAATAATTTCTAAGTAGTGAGAAGTCAGCAATCTGAAGTGATTAAATATATATAGGGCAAAGATATGCACACATATCATACTGACAAACATGGAAGGACAAATACTATGATAAATATGTATGTGTAATTCTAAGTAAAGTACACAGGGCCTGGACTAGGCCAACTGGAGTAGAAAACTGATCAGCTGCATAGATATTGATTTCATCAATCTTTTATGGAGCAAAAATGTATTTCCTTGTTTAAAAGCAGCAAGAAATAATTTCAACATTACCCACTGATACTCCATCTGCATTATGGAAAGAAAAGAACAGAAACAAGCAAACTCAAAAAACGAGTTCTAGAAAAAGACACTACATCATAGTACTGTCAGAAATCTTTAATGAAAACAAATCAGCCAAGTAACATCACTTATAAAAATCAAAAACTTACAGTTGACTTGTCTTCGTTTCAATGAGCTTTTGAACAGAGAAGTCACTGGTTAGGGCAATGATTTTTGTTCCACAGCCTCCCCAGATTACATTTTTTTCAGATAAGCATGAGGATTCGTTTAAGCACATGAGGGGTGTGCTAACATTTCCTATAGTCAGTATCTTCAAAGGTGTAGCACCCTTACACTGCAAGAAAAAATATACTCTGCATTAGAAACAAGGAGGATGCAGACACTCAGAATCCTGTTAAAACAAGGCCACACAGCCTGCTGAATCAAATTTACACATCCAGGTTTTCTGATGGTTCAGAACATTCCTATAATGTTACTGACTGAAAAGCACCATATTCCCATTGCAGATGTCCCAAAGGAGACAGCCTGTGAGCAGGAACAGGCCAGAGCAGGGACTGACACTTCTGCAAGCCCTGGCACAACTGAAGAACTGTTTGGAAAGATACATCCATGTCTTTCCTAGACATCCTACACTGGACCATATTCTAATTCTGAAATGCACTGCAACTCCATTAGGTCAGGAACTAAACACTCAGGTGCCAGCTGATATAAACAGCTTCCGGCATTTCTTCATCTGTTCTGCGAGCAGAACTCTGATCTAGAAAAAAACCTAAACAATATTTTTGAACATAGATGTTTTACAAAAAATTATTAAATGAGACTAAAGAGGAGCTATTACAGCAATAAATAAAGGAGATAAAAACTGTTAGACTGTTCTTAACAACAACCAATAACATCAGTCTCTAGCCAGTTTGCCAGGTTTTTCAAAGTAATTTTCCACCTCTTAACTCTTTGTTTAAAGCAGTTAGTGTAAAATGTGCAGTTCCTCCCAGACTGCAGTCGAAAATTAATTTTAGCTTTAGAGAAGTAATCAAAAAATAACTGGCATGAAATAAAGCCACTCTTAGTAGCTGCTTTAGATATTACTGAAAACACTCAGTACAACAGACAGCAAAGAACAAGTCTACCTTTACGGCTCTGTCTTCAAAAACTGCCAGTCTGCCATCAGCTGTGCCTACCAAGAAGAAATTCTTCTGTTTGCTGAAATAAAATAAAATAATTAATTCTAGAAATGCCTTAATCAGGTAAGACAAATTAAAATGAGAAGTCTCTAGTATTTCAAGTATTCAATTAAACACTAAAAGCAAACACAACCCGTGCGATCATGAATCTAGTCCCCAGTTGCAAGGGGTGCAAAATAAGTGGAAACACAGGCAAAATAAGCAGTTGTCAGAACGAATTGTAGAGTGTACAGATGTTATTTTCTGAACATCTCAGTTTAGCAGTATTTTCAAAATGTAACCCAAAGCATCGAAAATGAATTTATACCTTTGCTTTGAAAGAGAATTAGAGTATAAACAAGTGATAGAATCTGACATTTTCTGCAGACGATGCCTTCTTGTTTCATCTTCTGTGTTAACAGCCCACAGAGAACCAGACTGGGTTCCTGCTACAATCCAGTTTTCTTTCTCAGTAGGAAGAGTCACTAATGCCAAGCTTATAATTTTACTGTCTGCAATATCCTGAGTCAGAAAAGAAGAAGAAAAACAACTTGATCATTATTTCAGAAATGGTAAATGCTGATAAATTACTGATGATAAAAATACAGCACAATCTTCGTGGACTCTGGACAGACCCTTGGCCTAACTTCTCCTTTAAGAACTATAATTCTTTATTAGCAGAATACATAATTAACAGGGCCACCTATCTTCAAAGTGCTGGGAAGGACCCCTCAAAAAGTACACATCCCTCTCAGCTGGATGCTGACAAACATATATTCTTTTTATTCTAATCAAGTCCTCCAAGCCATCAGAGAATTGAACAAATTGAAATATTGCAATACTAATTGCTAACAATGAAAGTATTGGCCCAATATTTCTTTTTCTCATTTTATTTTTAGAAAAACAACCCATATAATTATAACAGAACTACCAATTCAGATGTATCACAGTAAACAGATGGCAGATGGAAGCAGAACTGAAACAACTCTGATGATGCTCAGCTCTGGCACACATGTTCATCACAGCACATCAGTTCTGGGTAAAACCTTTCCCCTTTGCTGATGGGATAGAACTGAGATGTACCAAAATCAATGAAAAGAGCTGGAGGTCATCATCAAAGTGGCACATAGAGCTGGCAGGCATTTGGGGGAAGTGAGAAGCTGTTAAGAGACAACCTGGATTGTTAAAAGGGGGTACAGATATGAAAGTCTGCCTAACTATTAACTTCTTTCTGTGGTCTCCACGCTAGAAATAGTTTACATCTCAGTAGAAGAAATTAATCCAGTAGGGGAAAGACAGTATTACAAGAAAGTTCATTCTGGATAGCAGGAAGAGAGTAAAAAGCAACTGCTCTACTTCGTTTCACAGATACAATGATGACTCATGAGTGATCTTTGCTCTCTCAAAGCTTAGCTTTCCAGAAGTAATATTCTGCTGTAAAAATGCAATTAATTTTTCTGAAATACATCTGTCTGCCAGAAAAAATAGAATAAATGTCAACTTTCCCACATACCTCACAAGTATGTCCATCTGTGTTTAGGTTAACAAATGAAAGTTGTGCCTTTTCCGTGTTCCCATTGCCTATCCAGACTCCTGCCTTCTTGCAGCTTTGATTGGCAGCCACAATGCACTCTGCTGTAGATGTGCTGGGTATGGAGACATACCTCATCAAACAGATAAGCTCTGCAGAATTCAGGATCTCATAAACCTATAAAGAAAGCCACAAGCATGCCCATGGTGACAACAATGGCTGGTACAGCAGTAAATAACAAGCAACGGATAACAACATTTTTTTAGATGTGGGCACAGTATCTCAGCAGGCCTGGTCATTTGTACTGCCACAGAGCAATGTGTAACTGCACTCATACTAATTAACAAACTCCTTTTTGCAGAGCTCTAGTAAAGACCAAGAAGTAATCTGAATTGTGTTTCAATACAGTTGCTACACAGCAACACGGGAGAAAACAGCAAGCTAGAACATGTGGTTGGTAGATTTCAATGGAACAGTTTATTCTGGATGGTGAGAGTAGGCAATATTTCATGGCAGTTTCCATTCCAGAAAAGAACAACAGAAAGAAACCTGTGCTTCTCATTAACTTAATGCCTGATTCATTTTCAGAAACCACAACTTTGTACTGCCACCTATCATAAAAAACCAAATAAATAAACTAAGTAATACCTGGCAAGATGTTGGTCGTTCCTGAGGGTTTTCCTTCAAACACTTTTTAATTAAATTTTCAACTTCAGGCCAGGGTGAACACCCATATTCTTTGACAGGATCTAGAATGCAAAATTGCATCACGTATTAACCAGCATTTACCCTAGTTCTAACTAACCTTCTTATTTTTAGAATTCATCTAATGTTTTACTGAGCTGCTCTAAGAAATATCACACTCTTAGGTAAAATGTCAGCATGAGCAGCTTGGAATTGCTCATCTGCCATTATATGCTGGAGCATGAAATGCTAGAACTAGAGTAATTTTAATTAATATCAGTTAAAGTGAATGGACTTTGCTTTTTCTTTTCCTTTGATGTCCCTGTGCCTGGGACTGAATTGCAGATATACATGGCTTGTGTTTCTATTAATGCTGACCATTCAAGGGTATGTCACTTCAGTCAACAGTCTTTCCAATTCCTGTAAACACTGTTTTCCACATTTATTCTTCTGACAATATGGAATAGAGATGAACTTCCAATAAAAGATACAGGAAATCAAACAACTCCATATAGCATTTACAAGATATGGAAGTTTAAATTCCCACTTAGTGCTTGGAATATGTATTTTATGAATATAGCTGCTGAACCCTGTGAGAAAAAACATTCATGATGGTGCCTGTATTCCTTTTCCTTTTAGTTCATCATAATCCACAGGAAATATTCCAGAGGTAACATCAGTGATGAATACTTGCAAATGAACATATGCAGTGCAGCAAAAGACAAGCACTGTTGCTTTAGATATCAGCCAGCCCCTCTTTTGGTGAAAATATAGAAATTATGAGCATAGGTGGAAGGAACTCTACTATCTCCAGAAACTAATACCTTAATTATTCCACAGAGCTTATAATACAGTCCATACAGCTGTATTTAAGAGATACTTAGTCATCAGTTCCTGGGATATCCTCTTCAGGAAGGGGGTGGAAACTGTCTGAGCTTAGAACTGGACTGTTCTCCTTAAGGAGCAGAAAATGTATGAACACTCTGTCTCTCATAATGAAGAAGCTATGCCAGCCTGAGTGATGCTGCTCTTCCCTAAATAGAGCAAAACATTCCTTAAAGAATGTTTCATGAGTATACCCACTCTTGCTGGGCAATAAAGCCAGACATTAAGCTTGTAGCACTATAAAAATTCAGCAGCTCTGGACACTTTGGCAGAAGTTGCCCAAGTTACATTGTCCTCAGTTACATTGTCCAAATGATTACATAATGTCCAGCCTGACAGCCTGTTCCATCTTCCTGTCAGCAGCCAATAATCATCTATTGTAATGTTGAAGGAGTATGAAGAATGTTATAGTTTTCTAAGTCTCCTTCTATGATCACTGTTAGATACAACATAACTCATAAGATATGCTATTTCTAGAAGAGGCAGGACAAATGCTAAAACTTTTAGAAACAAGACATACCTGGTAATTTCCCCTGT
>WEIU01022394.1:760-19749 GCA_013389925.1 Aegithalos caudatus
GGCCAAACAGCAACATCTGACCTCATAAAGGAGCTTTGATCATCTCCACATTAGTATTTAACAGATTACTGAAGAATCTAGAACAAAGTTTCTGGAAATAGTTACATTAGAGAAGGAGGGGAAGGATTGAAAAACATGTTTAGCTGGTTGATATATTTGGGATTGACAATTCCATATTCTAGAGTAGAAATCTCCCTGCAGGAAGTTAAGGGAAGAATTAGACTTAGGCACACTGGACTTGAAGCAAAAAACGCTTTAAGTGAAAAAAAAAAAAAAAAACAAAAAAAAAAAAAAAAAAAAAAAAAAAAAAACAAAAAAAAACCAAAAAAAAAAACAAAAAAAAAAAAAAAAAAAAAAAAAAAAAAAAAAAAAAAAAAAAAAAAAAAAAAAAAAACAAAAAAAAACACACAGTTTTACTTTGTTGTGTGTACATTCCTGAGGAGGTGAACTCCAGATTAACCTCCTACAAAGCTGGAATTTTGGCAGTGGTTATATATTGGAAACATGTATCTGGGGGATGGAGGGGGTGGAAATCAGTGCTGGATGACATGGGCTGATGGGACCTGGTTTTATGAGACCATGAAATAGCAATAAAGACATTACTAGTGAGGTTTTACAGTGCTTAAGGTAAGATATATTGGGAGAATCACAGTACTGTCTCTCCAAATATGCTTTCTTATCCCTTCCCTTGTGAAATGCCTGATACTCATGCAATTGCATATAAGGACATTTCAGAAGATAATTCAAGATCTCACCCTTTGAAGATTTGAGCTTTTGATCACATCTTTCTGAAAGACCTCATTGCTTAGTGCTGCAAAGCTGCTAT
This sequence comes from Aegithalos caudatus, assembly GCA_013389925.1. NCBI lineage: Eukaryota > Metazoa > Chordata > Aves > Passeriformes > Aegithalidae > Aegithalos > Aegithalos caudatus. The sequence goes on from WEIU01022394.1 coordinate 1,587, forward strand.
CTGTAAAAGAAAAGCTAAGAAAAGTCCAAGACCAGTCAAAAGCATAGGACTATAGCAGCTCCTGCTTTGGTGAATCTGTGCTGATGGATAACCATACCTCATACCCTGCATTTCCCAGAGAGAGAACAAGGCACTGAAAAAGTCTTTGTGGCTATTTTTTTTTGTCATACAAAGTATGCTTAAATGACTTAACCAGTCTGGGCCTAGATACCACAATTTGGTGTCTGGGTGAAAATTGCTTGTCTTTAGTGACACTGTGTGCTGGGTATTTTATAATAGAACTATGTTATAAGCAGGGTAAGATTTCTCCACAGTGTTGTCACTAATAGCTGTGACTCTCAGTGATATTCTTTAACCTCCTCAAGTGATATAGCCCCAATCCATTTAGAGACTTCATTTTTCATGAAGTCTAGCATCTTAGCACTTCAACAGGCCATAAAATATCTTTATGAAGTTTGGCAACAGTGTTATGCACAAACTGAAAGCTAGAGAGTTTCACTTTGTCAGATTCAGTGATGTGGCAGATTTATGGATAGAAGGGAAAAAAGGACAACTGCTAGCTTCCTTTCCATACAATACTGTTTATTAAACATTATAAACATGTGCATAAATTCCCCTCAGTAACCAGCTTGCACTGTCCTCTGACTCAGGAAAAATAAAATCTGTGTATATGCATTTCTCATCCCCACAAGAATATCGATTAATTTCATATCTTCTCGCTCCTTTGTCATACATGACAAAAGCTGGTAATTTAGGGAGGATATACCTTTATGAGTTCTGTCGTCTCCCAATGTACTTGGTTTATTCCATTATCATCTTTATAACTTTTAAATAAGCATCTCTGTGCTATAACTTACCACAGTCAGGAGATAGGGAAGACATTAAATACATTCAAAAAGTAACCTAATCTGAAGCACATCAGGTTTCACCTTGCTCCAATATTGCAAGGTCCAAATAAAATTGCTTTACTGATTTATACCAATGGCTTGCCTGTTCCAGTAGCCAAGAATAGCTAATAGCAGATGTTTCTGAAAAAAATTAATGTCCATCATTATATTAGGCTACTCATATTTCCATCTAATTGATTCATTTCAGAAAATTCGCTAGTTACACATACTTTTAGTGTGTCCAAATATGTGCCATGTCTTTAATCTGAAATGCCCATTGATTAGACCCCTATATTGTGAAGAAAAAATTCTATTTAAAAGAAATTATTATATAAATTTAAATTATAGATCTCATTTTCTGCCTCTCACTTCTAAACACAAAGTCAGAGAATGGTTGAATGTGGAAGGGACATTTGGAGGTCATCATGTCCAAGACCCTAATATCAGTGAAATAGGAGAATTTCTTCTTCCTTATATAAATTTTCCTTCTTGTTTATATCTTTTCCCTATATATTTTCTTCCTCATCTCTCTTCCCTCCTCTGAAGAGAGAAAACACTCAAAAATAATAACTTTTCTTACCCTATCTTAGATAAAGTGAAATACTTCCTCTAATAAATACCATGACATCATGAAATTTTAAGACCAAGGACCTCTCTTATTCCTCCAGTTGTGCACGTAGTATTAATATTTCTTATGACTGCTTCAGTAATCTACATGCTGACTATGAGTTATTAGTGAAAATGTGAGATTTGGCCAAGAATGTCTTTCTAAATCCCTTGATTATTTCTGCTTAATAGAATTCTCCCTACACGTATACTAAGCTTATTTAGGATCAATAAAATGAAAATAAAAATGTAAGAACTGGATTTGATATTAATTTCTGTCCTCCTGCTCTAGCTGGTTAATCCTAGAAATGGGAAATAAACAAAAATGCCTAAGGCCTTAGTTATACTCACTCTCTGAAATTAAGTAATTTGTTAATACTGTTTGTTGCATTGGTTTGTCTCTACTCTGTACTGCAGAGCAATGCTGAAATAGTTAAGTTTTTTTTATTCCTTTAGATGAATAAACAGAGAATACATGTACTTATATGATTAAATTGTTGTGTGGATAAAACCAAAGCTTTATGAAAATATTTTAAGATCAGATTTTTATTCCAGAGTAATTTCTTGCTTAGTTTAAGAGCACAAGATAGAAGTGCAAAAAGCCTGAGAAAAATAATTAATTCCTTACATCTATGATCCAGAAATTACACATAAGTCATGCAAGACAGATTTATGCTGAAATTTATCCTCTCTCTCATCACGCACAGACATCTGACTGTTCACTTTTTAGTTTTTGTTTGTTTGTTTGTTTGTTTTTTGGGTTTTTTTTTTGTTTTGTTTTGTTTTGTTTTGTTTTGTTTTCAAAAAAGACCTGGCTCTATGAAATATGAATCATTTTCCTAGAAATATATTCTAGTAATAGATTTTCTAAATTATGTTTAGTGAAGAGGAAGATTTTTTTTATTTTTAAGATAAAGCATTAAATTATCAGGAAATTAATCATTTAAGTGGGATAATTTATTGTCTTTATTCTAGATGAATATTCTTCTGATTTTCTTTTCCTTTGAGGACCTGTGATAATATATAAACTTTCTTTTAAGTAGTGGAAAACTATATCTTTCCATGTTCTGATAATACAGATTAAAACAGTAAAAAATAATAGATATTTTATTTGAAAATTTGTCACAGGCAAATGTTGCTCTACCAGTGATTTTAACTCCTCTCTGTTTGCAGGTTTCAGTCTTCTGTAGTTTATACACAAGCTTATTACTCTGGTTTGGTTTAATAGGCTTTAACATTTTCAAGGTTGCTTTTCCCTCATGTATGAATATGAGTTCAGCAAGGTCCAGTCAAAGACCTAAGAGAGGTTAATAAGGGCATTTGTGTGTTTCTCAGCATTTTTCATGGAAAAGATAGTTTTTTTTTTAATTATTCTAAAGAAATAAAAATCCACCAATAACTACAGGTACTTAGAATTGCTTTATTAGCACACTTGGAAAGTAAATCCCTTATTCAAATGTTCACACCACTGTCCATTCATTTGGAGGAAGAAATGACAGCATTGACCTCTTTGTGATCTATGCAATATGTTAAGACTCTTGAGTCAACAAGCAGAACAGCAGATGTAGATTCATGTTCTTCAGCCTATATTGCATTTTATGATAATCATCATGATTATTGGTTTTGCACTGCATTATATTTCTAAGAAAATACTTTGAGAACTGATTATAGAGGTAAAAGCTTCCTAAAAAGTCTGTTCTTGAAATACACATTCACATAGAAGATAGCTTGGTTGTAAAGGTACTAAAGTCTACAGGAGAAAAACAAAACAAAACAAAACAAAAACCCAAACATCAGAAAAAGCAATCATTTCTAGTTGAACAGAATCCCACGATCTAAAAATGTGCAAACATGAGTTGTCACAAGGACAAACAGAGAAATCAATAGAGGCTACCATTCAATACACAACAAAATATCAGCCATGGTTTACTTCCTGCCCCAGTTTGAAAGGCAAAGCATGGATGATGCCCTTCACAAGAGTGTTTAAACAAGTGTTGCATTTTCAGCTCTACAGAAATAGGGTCATGCCCTGGGCTAACTTTCTTACACCTGTTCTGAAGTACTTTGTCACTGCAGACACAGATTCTTGATGCAGCAAGGCTGAGGGATCCCCTCCGTTGGAAAAAGGCGCTGCCCTTGATGCCTTAAATTTTAGGTTTCATGTTTTTCAGATTCTGTGTTGCCTAGGGGTGCAGTTCTGAGCCTCATATTGAGTGTTAGTGAGTTCTCTTCACAGAGTAGGTAGACAAATCCTTTTCCTGCTAAGGAGCAAGGACAACTTTCAGGCCCAAAAGCACAAACGGTAGACTGAAGAAAGAAAATCAGAATGATGAGACCTCACAACCTGAAGCTGCAATTGGACAATTAAACCCCAACATGCAAATGGACCAAGACGTATAAAAGTGTAAGATCTTGTGACCAGTCAGCTGTTTTGTGACCATTCTTTGTTCACCTTGGGTGTAGCCCCGGTCAGGCCCTGAACTGACCAAGGTGCATCCTAGAGGCCTTTCAATAAATATCTACTTTATTTTCTAGCTCTGTCCAGTCTCTGTTTCAGGTCAGCCTTCCCAAGGCATCAGTTTCTTGTGCCCCAGATGGGACAGTGAGGCATCTGAAAAAGGAGCCACACCCTCATGCTGGCCTGCAGAGCCTTGCACCACACTATGACATTTGTGCCACTGATATCCAAACGATAGTATGAGCAATTCTTTACTGCCTGCAGCCTCCTGGATGCTCACTGCCTAAAAATCTGTGACTAATAGGTGAGTAATTAAGTTCTGTATTCTTGATGATTTTGTTTTAAGCTTATGGTCTGATTGATCATAGTAGGGCAGTCTGGGAGGGTTCATCCAAAAAAATGGCCAGCACTATAGCACTGGTAAAAATATAATTAACCAGCAATATCTTGTACAAAGGTCTAAGACTGATATCTAATTTCTTCTATCCTTTGTGGCTCCCAAACCATGCAGGATTTATGGAGCAACATTCATGTCATACGTGATCAATTACTTCATTACAAGCCATGAAGGTATAGTGTGTGACATTTCCTAGAATAACTCAAAATACCACTATTATAAAAAACACCAAATCCATTATTCAGGTGTATTTTCTTATTTAATTGGACTGTCGCACTTAAAAACTACATCCCACCTTCTCTAGATCAGCCTAAAGATTTATTCATTGAAATGTTGAGCAGTCTGGGGGAAGAAATTTTGTGTCCAGAGCAGGCTGTTTCCATAATTTCATGTTGTGACACAGGGAAAATTTGCTCACAGAGAACCAAAAATGTTTGTTTCTGTATAAGGAAGACCCTATAACAGATCAGGTATGAGCTCATGGAAAAGCCCTTGTTCTGCTGAAAAACCATGCCTTCAGGCCTTGAGGTCTTCCCTGTAGCTGCAGCACTTCAGTCAGCTTTTATAGCAGGCAGAGCATCGCCAGTTCCCTTGCCAGAGAGCTCTCACAAGTCATGAAGTCCAAGTGGCTTCCAGGGAGCAGAAAGAGATTTCTTCTAAAAAATTCAGCTCAATGCATGTGTGGTTGTTATAAAAGCGTAATGAGAACCTTATAGAACCAGAAAAGCCTCAGGTACACGTGACAGTATTCCCCAGTTTTTTTACCTCCAAAAGACTTGCTCTGAGATACCCAACTGTAAGGAATATCTGGGATCATTTATCAGCACAAAATTGATAGTTTGTATCAGTCCTGGCTATTGCTATTTGTGGAGAGTTCTCTAAAAAACATATTGTAAGTGGAGAAGAAAAAAGATGGTCAAAAAACCAGAACCGAGTTGTGTATGTTTTTCTATTTTGGTTTGAAGAAAACCTGCAACTAATTTTTAAAGCTCCTATCCGCAGAACTGAAATATACAGTCAAAGAAAATTAATGACACTGAGCAAAGTGGAATATCATCAATGCTGAAAGTCTTGAGAAAGTCACTGTACCAGTCAGAGGACTATTCATTTCAACAGCTTACAGTTTGATAGTCCAAGGTTACCTGACCTAAAATGAGAAATAGATATAGGTAGTTTTAAAAACAAGCAGGAAAATTATGACATATTGGAAGAAATAGCCTGCAGCTACAAGACCTTGGACTGTCACCTCATTAGATTTCAAAGTGTCAGAGGCGGCCAGGATCAATACCTGAGTGACAGACCAACATGGAAAATTATTTGGATGTTTCAGATCTGTGTGCTGGATTTTCAACAAGCAGTTTAGTCTTCAGACTATATTTTAAAACAACAGATTCTAAAACAGGATATAACATAATTTAAAAAAAAATCTTGTATTTAGCCCTCCTCAATAAGTGACTGTACCACCTTCTTCCAATCTAAAGTTCATTATCATAAATAGCTGTCTTTAGATAGATTGAAAATGTTACTTAATACTTAAACCTTAAGCACGGACAGAATTCAGGTAAAATGTTTCAATAAGACTGAAATAAATTAATACTTTGGTACGGCAAGGTTTAGGTTTCCAGTAGAAGTATCTTCTGTTTAAACCTTCCCAAGAAAAATCAGTATTTAAAAAAATGACATAAAATATTCTTAAATTAAGGATAATGATTTAGAAAATTTGTTTAGGCTTAAGGTGTTGTTTTAATTTCCAGAACCTTGGGTTAATACAGTACAGTGTTAATTGCTCTGGAAAGCCCAAAGGGACAGAAAATATTTTATTTCTTTCACTTTTTAAATTTTGGCATCTAAATATAGGATAACAAAGGAAGAAGGGATTAGTAATTAAGAACTTTCAGTTTATTCTTTAGCCTCAAACAACAGCTTTATGCTAAAGTAGTTTCAATTGCCACATAATAGGGGCCCTATTTCTTGACTACAGCAGCTTAGGATTCACAAAGGTTTATCAAAAATCATAATGCAGCAAATTTATTGTTCAATTAAAATTCTGGGCTTAAATCCATAAATGTAAGGTGAATAAGGGCATCTCACTATCAATGCATATGTAGGTTATTACATACAAAATTTAAGATGTGCGTTTGGTATGCTTTTCCACGAATGAATAACTTTTAGATTAATACAGTTTGAGATAGAGACAGCTCTTATCTAGGGTACTGAGTTTTCAATCCTGAGTTAAAACTTCCTCAAGACTGTAAAAATTCATTCTACAAAATGATGAAGGATGGCCACTACCTTGAAAGGACCTTGTAATGTTCTCCTACTTGTCTCCAGAAGCAACTGTGAGATGCAAGGGTCACAACGTGCTGCAAGTATTCGAATTTCTGTATAAACCCAAGCAGTAGCCTTCAGTGCTGATTTCACTGTCTATATCCCAGACTGCAGGAACAGGCATGTGGTAATCAAGGCTAGCTCACAAAGAAATCCATAGAACAAAGCTACAAGGTATTGAACATTTTTCATCTTTACTTGTTTTTCTTAGTCAGTTTTAGCTTGATAATGCATAACATATGCTCTGCCATTTTTGTACTGCATTGATCTGTTAAACCTTCATTACATTACACATATTTGCATACTCACATCTACCATAAAATTTTGTTGATATATCTGCCAGCTAAAAAGCATCAAAGCTGCCACTGGCTTGAACACAATTCATTAATTTCATTGTTCTACCAAACAGTAAGGAAGTAAATCAGATGCTTTGAGGTAACATAGCAATGCCACTTAACATGACAGTACTGCACCTTCTTATGAACATGATATAGTATAATACAAGAAGACAGAAAACACAAATGATAAAAAACCAATTACTTGCTGATAAAAATATGTAAATATTCTCTTCATGCTGACAGTCCATAAAACTGCCTTACAGCTAACAGCAAGATGAAGCTTAGGTCTCAGCTATTTGATATATGACAAAATTTCTTAAATTCTTCTGATCTGAGCCCCATAACGATCCCCTCAAGGTTGCAAGCTTTATACCTGACAGATCATTGTTTTATAGTTTAATACATTTTCTTCCAACCAAGTAGTGCATAAACAAGTGCTTTAGCAATTAAACAATTGTTGCAGGGGCACGTAATGGTACCCATACCTCATTTCTATGAGCTTGGTTATCTATGTAATAGAGTTAATTGCTCCCACAGTGAGGGACAGCATGGACTTCTGCCAGCCCTATTTAAAGGAGCCTTCTACTGTGTGTGAGCAGCATGAAAAACAAACAAATTCGCTGTGAAGCTACAGACACTCTTGGAAGTGCTCTGTCCCCTAGAAAGGGTGAAATAACAGCAGTGGTACATCTGGCTCCTCACAACAGGTGGAGAGAATAATTAAGTTTATGAAAGGCAGAGCCCTCTGAGTAAAATCTATGGGGTTTGTGACAAATTTATTGGACTAAGACGCCCTCTTAAGCTCCTGCAGGTATTTTTCTCTTCTTCTGTGCAGCTGTAAACAGGAACAACTCCAAAAGACAGTATACATGGGATAAGGGAGGCTTAATCTGGAATCCTGAATAAATGAAAATCTCCTTGAGCAACCTACATATTGATTTTGACAGCTTTATTAAATGGCTAAGAGAGTTATAAAAGCAGTAAGCAACTAGACTTGGTTATTCTGGAAATTCTTCCATTTTAGTGTTTCTAAGGCATCAAATACAGAAATTGTCTTGATAATAAACTAGGAAAATAATAAAAGAAAAGAATAATCGAATAAATAATCTAAGGTAAATTTCAAGCAAAAAATGAACTGAGACCAGTATCAGGTATCCCTGTTCTACAGCATTAAGCAAGGGGAAACCTCTGGGATTTCTGAGGAATTTCGTCAGGTTGATAAAGAAAATGAGGGGGATGTTGTTATGTAAATGAAGAAGGTTATTTAAAACAGAAACACAATGAGAATTTTCTATTGTTCCAGTGAAAAGAAACATTATTATTTCTAAGATATGAAATCTTTTAAACCATATACTTCAGGAAATTGGGAAAATTAACATTTAAACTCAATTACAGCATACTGGAGTACAAGTTTTTAGAGTTAAATGCTTCAGTAACAGAAGATAAAGCATGCTGTAGAAAAAAAAAAGAGTGTAGAAATAAATGAATGGTTATATTAAACTGCTCCAGTAGAAGTCATTAGTGAACAGGCAGTAATCAAAGCATCTATCTTTAGCTTAAGTTTATATTAGGTGGTACAGAGCTGGCAATATAAAGCATCAGTGATTTATTGAGTTTCAGTAAGAAAACAGCAATAGTTTATGCAATGGCAAACTTCTGCTTTACTCTGGGAAGTACAATAACAAATTTTGCTTCTCAAAAAAGTTGTTCATAAAATTCACTAAGTACCACTTAACGGTGAGAAAGCAGCTACAGGCTTCCAGTCAAATAGAAACTAGACTGCTGACCATAAATTAAAAGGTAAAAATAATATTTAAATATCTGTTTATGTGTGAATATATGCATTTCTTTATGCAAATATATACACATAGATACGTTTCAGAGAGCATGTTAGCATGCTGTTCCCTAATCTGGGTATATAATCAGAGAAATAATTTGAGGCTGACATTTTCTGTTCTGAGCTTGTACCATGAAGTTAAGCCTGTTGATTCAAATGAGTGTGGCCTGAGAGTCTCAGAGAAGGCTGGAGGGTTGCACTGGTGCAGTCGTGTGATGCTTACATAAAACATTTTTTCATTATACCAATCAACTTTTATTACTGAAGAAAATCAGTTCAGTTGCAAAAAGCATTTAGTGTGTCAGCAAAATAATTTTCTGTTCAGCCTTTAAGTTTTTCAAAAAAAGGGCAGTCAACTTGTTTCTTGCCAGCAAATCAAAATGAAAAGCCATTACAATTTTGTAGCAGTTTCAAAGGCAAATTGCCATAAAAGATTTTAAGCAAAGTTCTTGAAATCTGTTTTTGTGTTGTTAAAACAGTCTAATATAATTTGAAAAGTGTGAGGTTAGTACACAGCAGTATTCTCATAGACTATTGAACACTGAGGACTCCAAAAGCGTTGCTATATAAAGTCTACCAGTAAATTTTATATACATATATGGTAAATTCTAAAGATTGTTATGTGACAACAAAATTAAAAGTTTTGATCTCTATTTCCAGTAACAATATACCATCAAGAATAAAAAGTAACTTCTTTTAACTAGTAGCAGTCTAAAAGTTTTAGGAAGGAAGACAATAGAGATAAGTTTTTTGAACCTCTTCATTACTGTCATTCTGCTACGGACTAGAAAAAGGTATAGCAGTGCTTTGCAATCTGCTGAGAAGCAGCACAGGTAGCACACATACTGTCAAAAGGCAACTCAGCACAGGATCAGTCCACAATGTGTGCCAAGGGATGGTACAGAGCAGCCCAGTGATGATAGGTGAGGTAAAATCTCTGGCGAGACATCTCTTCTTGGACTCACAACCAGAAATGCACAGCAGCCTCAGGACTATCCACAGCCAAATTAAGGGATGTTTTCTACTGGTAGAAATTATCTATAGAACTTGAGCATGGTATTGGGCCAAGAAAAGAAACACTCCTTAACCTAGAGCCAACCTCTATCAGCAAATGTTGGTCAAACCTGCACTTCACTGGAGGAAGTTCACTTTCTGATGATTTTTCAAATTGTATTTATTTGGGATTTCCTCTTTTGAGCACAAACTGTCAACAGAAAGCTATTGTAACAATGGCTAATGCAATTCCTTAATATAGAAAAAAGAAATTTTCAAACAGTATGACTCTGTGTACAACTCCAAGACAACAGTCTTTATGGAATCCAGTTTTTACACTTAAATAATGGAAAATTAAATAGATTAGCATCGGCTTGCCATGCATAAAGACTTGTTTTTGACTTAAGAAAAATCCAGTTGATATAAATATGGCACACAGTAGTAGATAGAAAAGCACTTTGTGAAACTAGAAAATACAATTTTTCTTATGTCTAGGAAACAGCTGTGAAAGTCATGAGTAGGAGTTGGACTCCCAGCTGAATAATTGATAAACATTTAATCAATGATTGTTAAAGGATATGGAAAACTCTCCATTGCTAGATGTATTGTTTCCCATAAATTGATATAAGATACCTTTTAATCAGAGCTTGTTCACCTGTGTAGAGGGATGACTGAGGAGGAAATTCTGTGAGCTGTTATATGGGGCTGTACCAGAAACACTAATAGTCCCTCTGACATTAAGGTCCATGAATTTTTGGACTAGATCTTAAAATATGAGAATGGCATGCTCATTTCCTTTTCCATAGAGAAAAGTTGTCTTGGCCATGAAATCCACATAGTTTTGCTGCTCTAGGAGCAGAGTTTATAATCCTCGCAGGGGAGGTAATGTTGGTAACAAGGATTGAAAGCACAGCATGGGATGAGATATGGCTGAAGAGACAATGCTCAGAAGAATGCAGGTTGACAGAAAGGAGCCAAGAGGAAAAACAGGATTTGATGAGGCTGATGTGGCACAAGGGAAACATAAGCAGCCATGAAAGCCTTGTGGACCAAATGAAATGAATGTCACCAAGCTAGCCTAGGAACATAGCTCTTCATGTGCTGTATGGAGCTCAAAATATGAAACGAAAAGGATGTGGAAATAGGAAAAGCAGCCTTTGCATAAGTAGAATACTTCTAGAAGTAAAATCACATGAAGAAAAAATAGTAAGAGAAAAGTAAAGCTGCCTGTGTTTAGGCAATTCACACGACCCACAATAGAGATGAGTAAATTTCTGTCTCTGGATCACTGTAGTTATTCTCCAAGGCAGTAAAAGGTTCAGTATCACTGGTGTGTTTCTCCAAAGATATAGTCCGTGCACAGGCAGGGATTTGAATAATTTACAGTAGAATGTCATTAATCCTATCATTCCAGGACCTTATCAAAGTACAGATTAATGAGAGGTCATATAACTTCCATGTGCTACTGCTAGCACAAGCAATCACTCTACCACTGAACTATTATACTTCCTTACTGAGCATGAACATTTGAATGAAAATAACAACTTTGGGTGGCTGTACAAGAAAACAAGCTTTTTAGCAGAGTTCACAGCGACTTAACTTTTGGGCTAAGCTAATTTAGATTAATTAAATCTGGAATATTCATGTTGCACCAAACAAAAGTTAAATAAATAGACAAATAAATGAATCTGACAGCACTGCCCTTGATTGTGTCCTGCTTTTTAAAGATTCTCTGTTACAAAGACTAAACAATCAAAATATGGCCTCCATTTCTCTAAGTGGTAACACCTTAATCTGAGAGCACCTTTTCCCTTCACTCCAGCTGCCTTGCATGGAGCGCTGTGGCAGCAGAGGGGGGCTTGGTGCCCAGCACAGCCCAGCACGTGAGGCTGAGCCCGGGGTTCACCGGGAGCAAGCCCTGCTCCATAGCCATAAGCCAAGAAAGCCAGTGACGCATGGGCCAGCGCCTGCAGACTGTGCTGCCTGGCAGGAAAATAACGTGATTTTAATGGACTTCATTAGTGCTAACAACTCCACCTGCAAAAGCACTGTAAATTCAACTGACTGCACAATGGTGCTCGCAGACTGAAGTCTATATAATACTATATATAGCAATATTCAATCAGCAAAATGGTCGCTGATGGCTAAAATGTGTACTCAGCCACTGGAAGAACAGAAACTGGGATTCAGTGAACTGAATATATATATATATATAGTTTCTGAACTGACCCTTTGTAAGTGCACTAGTTTCCCAGATGAAAGAAGATAATCAGCATTTAAAAGAGTTTGCTTTGCTGCGCCAAGCTAATATTTACAGGACTGCAGACATACAGTGAAAACAGCCACAGGGAAACAACTACTCTTTAATTTCAGCTCTGTCCATGAGGTAACACTAATGTGATACTACACAAAAGTGAGTGAAGGAGAGAAGGTACAGACATCATCTTTGGTGAAGCATCCAAATAACGCTGACCTGCTAGTTGGACAAGGCAGTATTCCTCTTTACACGAGCAGAATTAATAATATTAATTCTGCTGCAACTTCATCTCTACTAGATGATTAAAACTAAAGCTCATCACAGTGACATCACCACAACTTTGAAGCAAAACATTAAGATTTGAATCTGAGGAGTATGTAAAATTCTAGAAAATAATGATGATTAATAACAAGATGACAGGGTTAACTAAAAAGGGAAACTTTAAAGCTTGTAAAACCAAAAATGTTCTGTTAACTCAGAAGTGGATTAGAGTGTTCAAAGTGCTTCAGGACTTGACACCGTGTAAAGGCTGATTTATACTCCAGGCATCATAATGCCTACCTACTTCAGAATGACAAATAGCACCGTGCTGAGATCTCAATGGCAGCCCCAGAGCACCAACAGCAACTGTCTTCCATCTTAATAGCTCAGCCTCTGCAATTCTCCTCACTTAAAATTCTGGGCATTTAACTCTTCTCATTGCATCTAAATCCAGATACAAAAAACTTCAGATCAAACTATTTACCTCAAGTGAAGTCTACCCTGAATAATTCATAAGCAGCAAGGAGTCAGAAAGCGAACAAGCTGAAGAGTGCGCTAATGAAGTCTAGAGTTTAAAATATAATGGTATAAAAGCTATTATGAATCTTTTCTAACCTTATAAGAAAGAATATTGCTCTCTGTAACAATGAAAAATCCCAATGAACAGGGAAAGAAACACAGTTCAGGTGTCTTGTTGTCAGTGACTGATGCTGTTAACAGAATCACAGAGATTACTTCAGAGAAAGAGCTGCTGTTTAAAGCAATTCCTGACGAAGGACCTGAAGTGTTCAGATTGATTCTTATTCATCCTGCCCCTGTGAAGAAGTATTGATCCTTAAAATAGATAGAAGGAGCTGCAATTCAATTAGAATAAAGTATGAAAGTCAAGAAAACATGTAGAAATGCTATGATGACACTTAGCTAAAAAGAATTTTTGACTCTTTAAGACCAGGCAAAAAAAAATCACTTATTATATCAAAATCACCTCTCACTCAGTGAGAGGCTCATGTATTTTCCTTTTCAGAAAATTCTCTTTATAAGATAAATGCTACTAAAATGCATGGTTGATTTGTCTGGGATATCGGTGCACAAACCAGCACTGTCATCAAATAGAATCTGCCTTCTAAGCTGGTTGTTGACTTATTTTGAATTTAGTTCATCTTAGCCACTTATCCACAAACATGAAGAGGAGACAGAGAGAAAGGTTCTGAACTAAAAAAGCCAGCCCTACCTGTCATAAATTCAAAGAAGTTGGTCACTTAAACCAAGTTTTTTCTGCATTACAGGTGAATAATGAATTCATTCTTCTGTGTCACTGATTACCAATATAACATAGGTACACAGTCTGATTACTTTGAACTAATGGGAGTAATTAATTTGAGGGGGTTTTTTTTGTGTCAGATCAGATCGTATACTTCCAATGATATCTGCAGCAATTTTCTTATTTTTTACACAATAGAAAAATACCATTCTTTCATAAACTTGACTGTTGAAAAAAGTACATTTCTACCTCAATAATGAGAGTATAAATCTTTTGGAGAATACTACACTTGTGGTAAAAGTCTTCAGAAACAGGCATTTTCCTAAATAACACTGGTGAAGGTGTAGATATGTAGTACTGTTTACTAGAGAAGTTTTTGAGTTTTGAAATACTTATCATCTGAGTCTGACTCAACTGTTGTAAAGCAAAATAATTAACACTTTTGTATACATTTAAAGTATTAATGTGTGCAAACTGTTTGCTGATTAGTGGATTTTGAAGATGAAGTACATACAGAAGTCTGCTTAATTATGGAGAAAGAGGATGGGTTTCTGCATAAGATATCTCAGTCTTGGGACACGTAAATTAGGTTTTCAGATCAAAGATTTTCAAAAGCATGTCACGGAATTTTTTTTATGTCTTGTTTCCCCAGTGTAGTATATATTTCTTGGAATGTTGAAAGGATAAGGAACCTTTCCATACATCTGTTAACAGGGACTACAGATACATATATGCAAAATTTAAATAGCATTCATTGTAAATAATGCTCTTCAGTTACAAACATTTTAAATGCAGAAAGACTATTAAATTATTCAGGATCAGATACAAATCACAATCATTTGACAAAACAGTCCTTTCTAGCATCAAGGTGATCTTCTGTGATAAATCTTACTAGAGCTATCTATGGATTTATATATTTATTTTAATGAAATTTTAGTCCCTACTATTGAGACATTTGGGTAGAATTATCATTAGAGACATAATACTGAAACATGCCTCTTCTTCCTCTGCCTAGATAGTAGGAATTAGCTGGCAGTGCTGGGAGCAAGGGAAAAGAGGGGCATCCTTCCTCAGGACTCCAGTACAGAAAACATAGTTGAAATATTCTTGACTGTGGAATAACTACATCATGGGGATTCACTGAAAATGCATCTATTCCCACATCTGTCAAAATCTTCAAGTCTCATGCCTTTCTATGCCAATGTAGACAAATCACACACTGAAAGAGTAAGGTCCAAAAAAACCCGTCAGTTATTTGCAAAAAAGACTTCATCTATGTTGTTCCATGTCAAGAAAAATGAATATCAGTGATGATGGCAAGAAGTTTCATTTAAGAATCTGGTCTGTGCTTTGAAGTCTATGAAATATAGAACTAAATGTAATTGTATGTGGTAGAAATAAGTTTGACAGCTGAATTTGCTTCTCAAATTTGTTTAGTCTGCTATCCTGAAGGAGTCATCATCTCCACCCTCCATGATTAACTCATGAGATAAAGGCATTCCTCATGAGATAAAGGGATTCCTAGCAATAACCAAACCCAATGGAGAAAACAATCCAAGTAACAAGAAGAGTACAGAGGAAGAATGTCATCATCCTTGGGTTTTGAGAAGGGTGAAAGGGGACAGAAAAAACTGACCGGCTTCTGCTAATTCTGACTTCTAATTTGACACACTTGCCTCTTATCCAACACACACCACTTCTCTCCTTTTAAATAAAAATGCAGTCCCTCAAATTATCCAGCCCATGTTGGCAATTTCTGTCTCATGCCATGCCTCACAGGCTGGCAGGGATGTATTTGTGAATCTACCTCTCATTCTACTAGGACATGCTGATTATTGTACCCTTATAGGCCAGTTCAGAGAATGGTCTCCTTACTGCTACCTTGCACTCCTTCCTGTCCAATTTGTGACACAGAAAGACTCTCACATACTGGCCTGAACTCTTGAAAAGGAAAACTGCTGCCATGTCTGGGCAGAAGGGCAAGCATAAGTCACCAAGTAGCTGTGCTTTAATGGCCAAGTGCCCCAAGTTATCTAAAAAGACAGTATTTGAAACTCTGCTTAACTACATAACATGTATTCAGAGAACAACCAGAACAAACCTAGGTGAACAAAAGTAGAAAAACGGTGCCATCCTCTCTCCATGCATAACACTTTTTCTTCTGGGAAACTGCAGTATTAATAAAAAAAATAAAAAATCCTGTCACAATATGTGTTTATCTTGCAGTTTTGCTTTCGAAATAACCCATGCTAAAGAAAGTTTCAAAACTTTTCTTAGCCATGTTTTATCAAAGTAGGAGCCTTTCCTCAGACAAGGTAAATAATCTTTCTGATTGTTAGTTTTCTCAGTTTTTTTTTTTTTGGTTTTTTTTTTTTTTTTTTTTTTTTTTTTTTTTTTTTTANCTTTTGCAGGACATACCAGCATTAAAGATTATTTGGTGATCATATATCACTGGTAATATTCTAAGTGATCTTTAAAATGTATTTCAAGATTTGGCTTCTGCATCTCCAGTCCATGTTATTAAACAAAAGAACAAAAGGAATGAGAAACAACTTATTAAATAACCATCATAAAAAACCCCAAACTGGTAGTCTCAGATAGTCAATGTAATAGGTACAAAATCCACTATCCCACTGAATTATTGCATATGTTTCACATCAGCAGCATAAATAAAAATCACCCTTTTGTGGATATCTAGTTTACCAGCCTGCTGTGCCTGGAATCAGTGTGAATAAGCCAAGAAGATAATTTTACCAACTTTACTCCCTTTGTTTATGGAAACTTGTTCTCAAACTGCTCTTCCACATGGTGACACTTTTGTAACTGCAGCCACACTTTAAGCAAACTGCAGAAGGCATCTGCTGAGCTTCACAGGAATGTGCAAGGAACAGTATGGCAGGATAACACTAGTTTTATGCCAAGTCACTGGCACAGACTGTTTTAATGGCTAGAAAAATCAAGAAAGCTTGCAAAAATCCTATTCTAGGTTCAATAAGGCAAAGCAAACATCACCACCTGAAAGGATTAGAATACCAAATGAAATTACCTTAGAAACAAAGACCGCTTTCAGGCGGATAACAGTATAATCCCCTTATGAAAGTGTTTTCTCCTTCTGAAACATTCCTTCTTCTCCCCCCACCAAAGCTTCACAAGTGACTCATGTGCTGTAAAACCCTTCAGGGTGGAAAACTTCCATCTATACATATAGGTAAGTAATTCAAGGCAAGAAATGTTAATTTATTTGCTCTGATTTCCTGTAAATCTCTGAGGATTTAAAGTAGAGCAAGGCCTGAACTCCCACTCACTTGATCTCAGGGCTCCCATTGTGAAACAAATTCCAGTAGTGACAGTGATATACCCCTGCATTCAAGTTTGATATCGCTTTTACTAAAATTTATTTCCAGGGTTTCTAAAAATTATTTCATCTTTTATTGATTCACAGCAAAACATTATGTTTAAATATTACAGTTGCTGCATATTTAATGCTTTAGAAGATTTAAACCCACATATATCTATAAAAAAGTGAAATTTCTTCAGTTGTCATTTCAGAAGATACAATTTTTTTTTCCAATCATGTATTGAGAATACAGTGATTCACTGAGAAACCACTGATTTTGTGATGCAAACTGGTGATTCTGTGAATGGGTAATTTTTCTAATATAAATCTTTGTGTACATTTTACCTTCTAAGATTATATTATTCACTCAGGATTTGAATAGATTATATATGATTTGTGCAATAACTCTTAAATTCAATATCGCTGAAAGTCTGAGCTTACAGGTGTTACCAATTATGCAATTTTCAGGGTGATCTGTCTCATTAATGCATTGTACTTGTTCATCTGTATGCATGATGTTTGGGATTTGGCAAATGAAAAGCTTTAGATATGATAAATTGTGAAAAAGGAGATCTTTGTAATCATGGAAAAAGTGTTTTCAGAAGATGTTGTGAACATTCCTACTGTTTCAAAATTTTCCTAATACATGTCTTCCATAACACCTTTATAGGTAATTTGTGTAAAGAAAAATTAGATTTTTTTTCATGCATCATTCAATGCTATTTAAAATCACAATCTAACCTATCAGGCTCAAAAGGAAGAATTCAAGTATTTGGAAAGTCTAAATTTCATTGATCCTATTTCTTAGTTATACTTTGGATCAGAACAATAAAAAATCCCATCTGTTCTTCAGTCTATTGACTAAAAAATCTTTAAAGATTTTTTATGCCTTGTAATGATTTTCTTTTCCTTTTAAGTTCTAAGTATACCTTAATTTTTAAAAAGGTACTCCTTAGTCCTTGATAGTCTGTTCAATCAACGTTAGTGACATGGAAATGTAGAAGTTTCCTACTTGATGATTAGTAGCCATCATTTTTGGAGAAAATAGTGTTCAGTGGATATGGAGGAGTAAGCTGAAATGCTGGATAGACAAGAAATACAAAAATTCCTGTTAATTTTTCTGCAGAATACATTATGATTCCCAATTAGAATATGAGTACTGTTATCATAGTTATAGTGTAGTTGTTGTGTAAAGACTTGTAT
>WEIU01022398.1:26288-42498 GCA_013389925.1 Aegithalos caudatus
AATAATAATTAGAAATATTTTTTGTGAGATGAAGGCACTGAATGTGATTTTTTTCTTTTTCTTAACAAAGCTCCAAGATCTGTATGAGTATGTAGACTCCTCCTCATAGTCTTCTAATTAGTTTTGACCAATCTTTACATGAGTACAGTAATTATCTGTATGAGTTAAAGCTCAGTTCACAGGCCCATTACAAATAAGAGGAACCTAAGAACAGGCAAAGGTCATTGGCAAAACTGAAGGAATAAAATATATTTTCAAGTTTTAAGGGAAAAGAGAAAATGGGCTGTGTTTTCATATAAGTTATTTCATATAATTTTGTTTATAATAACTGTGAAGAATTTAGCAAATATTCACTCTAATATATGAATAATGATATTTACCTACATAAAGTTCATCAGTCCTGAATAACAGCAAACTATTTTTTCTCTCTGATAGTCAATTGCCATGGTCAAGGATATGTATTCTCAGAGTTTTTCAAGCCTGTAATTGTATTACAAGCAATTTTTTTTAATGCTGGTAGACCTATCTATCTGTATTTGGCCTCAAGCAATTCTTTTTGCTGACATTGGAAGGTTAAGATCTTAGGCAGAGAAGCAAAAGCCTGATTTAAGCTCATGTAGTTTTGGTGAAAGCTAGAAACTCAATATCTTCTGTGATGTATAGAGTATTATAGCATTATCTACCAAAATAAAATTGAAACCACTGTGTAAATATCTTTGCCCCTAGCCCATAAAAGTGCCTTTTTTTGTAATGGAAAAATGAAAATTATTTGAGGAATTGCTTGAATATTCTGATAAATATGTATATCTTTCAAAGCTCTGAATTATCACCCCCCCCCAAAAAAAAAAAAAGGGGGTTTTCAACTTTTTATCATAATACTACTATAATTTAAATCATATTATTAGAAATGTTGAATGTATTTTTGCCACATAAGACCAAATTTTTCCCACCACAAGAAAAATGTTTTCATTAATAAACTAGGCACAGCGGATATAATTTCTGTTGTGCAAGTGTAAAAGGGAATACTACAACATCTTTATTCATGGAGTTGTTTTGTGAGAACTCAGTAATATGAGCTTCAGATGGGAATTAATGGAGTTCTGTTACAAAGGTAAAGCTGCCTCCAGCTTTCTAGTCATCAGTAGACCACTCAGATAGTCCTTGAACACAGTCTTTGAGTAGCCCATCTGCAAAGTGAAATTGTCAAAATGTTTACTTTGGCAAGTTCAGAGATCTGTGAGTGAGAAAAGACTATCTATATGATGTGTAAATTCTGCTGGGTTTTGATTATATATTCCCATTAATATAATTGCCATACTCCAGAGAGACCTCACCTGAGTATGTGTCTATTCTAAATCAAGAAATATATCATAATTTAGGCAATGGCAAATTCTAGTGTGTTTATGAAATTCTTTTACAAGGATGGTATTGGACTAGAGAAAAGACAGGGAATTGAGTTTGGGACTTTTGTTTTGACATAGACTTGACAGAAGAAAGTTAATTTTTTTCTTCTATGTGGCAGTATCTCCTGTGCTGAGATGTCTGAAAAGTGTAGTGATGTTGTTTCTGGGCTAGGTTCTTTATCAGATTGAAGACTAGAGTATGAAACAGCTACATTGTGATGGTTCTGTATTTTCAAAACACTATTGTGAAGGTTCGTTTATTCTCTCAAATAGTTTTTTGTCACATATTCACAAAATTTCTCTCATTCTGAAAGGAATTTCTAGTCAGTGTTTTCTCTAGTGATTGTTTTTGCTGTGACTCTATATTATACTAAAAAATTAGAGTTCAAGCATTTTTTAATTTGGGGGAGTTTATTGAGCTCGTATCTGACACATTCCAGTGTCCTAAATATTCAGCAGAATAATATTCATTTGAAGCTTTGAAAGTGTCCTGTTTTCCATGATACCTAACTGGCTTTTTATCTCTAGTTTGCTAAGGATCAAACAAAGATTTTCTTTCCTCAGCAGACAAAAAGTCTAAGACCTTCATCTAATGCGATTTTGAAAGCCATTTTCAATAAAATATGTGGAAGAAGGGACTCAATCACCTCCTCCAGATTTAAACTCCTCCAGCTCTCTTGATTTAAATTATGTTTCATTAGAATAATATGGAAGTTCTCCAGTGGTGATTTTGATTATAAATTTAGTCTGGCTAGTATAGACATCTGAAACATCTGAAAATTCATAAATGCATTGAAATGTTCCAAAAGAACTGAAGAGGAGTAAATATAATGCATAATATTAAAGCAATCCTAGGTAACAGCATTTACAAGACAAAATGCTGGGTACAGCATTTTGATATAATGACCAGAAGGAGAGATGTTGGACACAATGATTAAGCATACAGAAAATAACCCAAACATTGTTTTAAGCTGAGATAATGTGGGAATTTTTATGGCCAAACTGGCTAAAAATCAAAATTCTGAATTAGCCCCACAAGAGTATCAAAATAAGATTTGATGAAAATTACAGTGAAATTTGGTAGGCATGTATGGAATGTGTATTATTCCTGTAAAATATTTCTGGGATGATCCTCAATAAACGGTAATAAATTTGTGGTCTCAAAATGCGGTAGAAGAAAGTAAAACAAATGTTTTAGATTGCCTGAACTTCATTTATAGACATATGCATAATGTCACAGAATAATTTCTTGTAACATTTCTCACTATATCATGTTCAAATAGCTTACATATTCTTGGGCAACACTTCTTTATTTTTTGTAACAAAACCACAATGATCGAACCAATAAAAACATTTATGCTAGCATTGTCATGAATCTTATTGCAAGATGTTTTCTAATGTCTCAGGACAAAACGTCTTTATCCAATAGAAAAAATAAAATGTTTCACAAGAAGACTTAAAAAGTAGAAGGTGCTGTAGAAATGTTGATTTTCTTCCCTGCTTGGCAGCATGATTCTGTAAAGTGCCCTCTCACTGTACCTGGAAAGAGGGAGGTGCTACACAAATCTTGTCTCCACAAGTGACTTCTGAAAAAAAACATGTTAAATACCAACATCTTCTCTCCAGATGGAGATATTACATGTTCTTCCACCTGACAAAGGCACTCATGGTGCTTTATAATATTTTAAGAGATATTTAAAGGGATGTTTAACACTAGGTAATAACCATAATGGAGCCATGATGAAGCTCTCTCACTAGATTATTCAAGCATTTTGATGTTACAGCTAGGGTGAAGTACACTGTACTTCAGGTTCACTAGCCAGGAACAAGCCAGTGATACGAACTGCCTGGTAAGAGGTATTGACATGGACTGCAAATATCTCTTGCTCCCTTGGGCATTTTTTCTTCCCAAAAGTTAAGAGCTCGGTCAGTTACAATCAAGGCAATGCAGTACTTTTCATCTGATAAGCAAGTGGAGAGGTAGCAGGTCCTTTCAGAAGCCAGTGAAAGATTACTTTTTTCTACTCTTCTGCAGAAGCTGTGCTTTTTACATCAATTCTCACACTTGTTTGATCACCTTCACAATCTGTTTGTGAGGAGATTCATTTCTGCATGCCATATCCTGCTTATTTTAGCAGAATAAGCATACGTTTAACCAAACTTGATTGCAGGTAAAAGCCTTATTTGCAAAAAATAATTTCTTAGTTTTGACAAAGCAAAAAGTACAAGCCTAACTCCTAGGGTAATCCTGTGAGTATCATGCATTATGTTTTCTCTCCACAGTCGGAATAGGACAGGGGGATAGGGAAGGGACAGGGAATTTTTACAGAGCTTCTGTATGTCCACCATCTATTTAATGGGAACCAGCACACTTTAGGAAGACAGTGATAAATGGAGAGCAGTCATCCACATCAAGGATGTGGCATAGGCCAGGTTTTTAACCAGATCCAGAAGCTAGTAAGTACTTTCAAATCCAGATATTTATTAGTAGTGATAGGGATTAAAATATAACAAGACTGCTGGCCTGTATAACCACGTCCATTTGGATGCATGCAGCTCTGAGGTTCCCACCTCTATTGTTATTGTACATCTGGATTGGGAGGAGGCTGCACCTGAGTATAAGTGGTATTAAGAGGCAGGAGGCAATAGCTTGGACATAGCCTGATGTTTTCCCAGCTACATGGTTTCCCAAGACATAATATTTAACCAGGAAACTTTGCTTTTTGCTCATGTGCACCTGCTAAATAGAAGTGACTCCAGACTCTTGGTGAAGTAGGGAGATGCTCAGCCTGAAACTACTTGTCCTGGTTATACATTTGGGAAAGGCAGTCTTATCTAGAGTAGACAATGTAGAGTTTGGCATGGCAAGTTTGAGACAGGAGACTTATTTTCATAGAAGCTGGTAGAGACAGGGAAATAATTCTATTTTCAGTACAAACAAGTAGCAAGAACTTGAAATTTAGCTTTGTGTATAATACCAAATTAGAAGCAGATCAATTTATTGACTAAAGTAATCTTGTAATTGTATTTCTCTTTTTTTTTGACTGCTTGAAGCCTGATAATTTCTTGACTCCCAAAGCCTTCAATATCCCTGTGATATTATCAGATACTCATTGGCCTAAAAATGCAATAGTATTTTGTTAAAGGATGCTACAAG
Organism: Aegithalos caudatus; assembly: GCA_013389925.1. Taxonomy (NCBI): domain Eukaryota; kingdom Metazoa; phylum Chordata; class Aves; order Passeriformes; family Aegithalidae; genus Aegithalos; species Aegithalos caudatus. The sequence goes on from WEIU01022398.1 coordinate 30,849, forward strand.
CAGTAGCTGGGATTTAATGCAGTCATTAATATGTTTAAATATGCTTTGGAATAATCCTATTTATTGTAAAAAGCTCTACATTATATTTTCATAAGTTTTTCTATTGTAGCAGCTTGGTCATCATGTGTTAAATATTGTTATTTAGCTGTCATAATGTTTTTGCTTCACACAAAAAGTGAGAAAAAGCTCATTCACAGTTCTCCTTTGTATGAAGTATCTTTAATATGTGATGTTACTGTCAAACTTCAAATACAGCATATTTCATGTTGTTGGCTCTAGCATCAGCCCTGGAAAGGTACTTTTTATTCTCATTACATGACTTTACATGCTTTTACTTTCTCACAAGGCTTTTTAAATTTCTTTTCAACATGGATTATATTTTTTACAAGATTTATGCTAGTTAACATGAATCTCTGGTGTAACTCTTCATATTCAGTAGTGCAACAAAACTTCCTTTTCCAATTTCATATGCAGATACGCATAATTTTTCTTATCTACATCTAGTATTAGTAATAAGTCTACTCTCTTTTGAAAGATCCAAAACTACTATTAGAGGAAACATAACAGAGGAATAATACCAAGAAAAAAAATAAAATTCAAAAATTTGAGCAGATGCCCAGGAGGACGAGTAGGATTTTTTGTAACATCACTAAATTTCAGAGAAGTAAGTTTAAACTCTTCATCAATTTTCAGATTTTCATGGATTGGGATCAACTCACAAAACAGACTGTGGAATTGCCCCACATCTAAGCAAAAATCACAGAAGCTAGAACATAGCAAAGATGTGCAAATGCCTGGGCAGGTCCCTGCTTGCTTTTCGCTGGGTCTGCCTTTGGTAGCCCAATGCCAGACAGGGACCCTGAAGGGCCATTTGAATGTATCTGCCTTGTCACCCCTGAGTTCCTGTGTCACCCAAGATTTTAAGTTACAGTTCTCAGTAATCAAGCCCTGCCTGTACCTGAATTGTGGTGGTACAAGAAGACCTGACTCCAAGGTCGTGCCATGAGGGGTTTGAACTCTGAGGATGAAGAAGGAAAAAGAACAACAACAAATTCTCCCTGAGCCAATGCAGGGAATTGCAAATAGGGGTAGAAGTTAAAATGGATCTGAGTAGGATACAAGCTAAATCATTTGAGATTTGGATGGGAGTTGATCTTTTTCTAAGCCAGGAAAGCACAAACACATTCTTAACAATGAAGAACCTGGACCTGGCATCTGAGTCAACAGGGATGATGACAAGCAGAGTAGGTTACCCTAAGGCAACTGTGTGGAAGCTGTGAATGTTGGGGTAAATTTGGATCACAGAAACTAGTAATCCTGTAGCCTGGCCATCCTGGAAATACAACATAATGCCACAATATAATCTTTGTGTAGATTGTGTGATTTAAAGGCACATGAGCCATTCACCAATCATAATGTCAGAACTATTTCGAAGTTTAAATGTATATGTAAATAACAAATATGCTTACTGAAATAATTTTTTCTTCCCTCCCAACACAGTGTAACTCTGTGTTCTATAATAAGTTAAGGAAGCAGCTACTGCTATAATCACATTTGTCTTCAGCACAAAACACTGCTTAGTATTTTCTATCCAAAATTTGTAAATTTTCTCTAGAAGTTTATGGAAAACCACAGTGTTTTACCACATTTTGTAAACATTTTATTTGGGGACTTTCAGCAGATACAGATGTTGGCCAGAATACTTGGAGGGTGAATTTTATTGAAACAACTAGGTTTTTCAAATCTTTTAAATATTTGATTCAGGTGCTAGTGTTAAGCAAGTGAGATACCTTCATTAATTAAACTACTTCCATTTCTGTTGTATCTTGCAGCTCTGTCTCTCTGGTGCAGCCCTGCCTGGCTGTGCACCCAGCAGNAGTTTCCCCAGAGAGCAAGAAAAGGCCCCGACCCTGAGTCCTGGGGGGGTTTTTACCAGTTCCATTCCAAGGGGGTGGGTACAAGTCAAAACCAATAGAATAAAAACATGTAGTACATTCCAACATCATTGCAACAACAAGAACAAATCAAGCTAAATTGGGGTGGGGGCTTTGTTGTGTCCACCAACCACCGTCCATGCACTAGACCTTGGAGATAATTTATGGATACAAGTTGCCAAGGAAGGAAAAGGATGATCTCAGGGTGGGGGGGACCAATCTGGGCGAAATTGTGGGTTGTCTAGGAAACCCTTATCAACTTCTGATAAGGCCAGGGGGCCTAGCTTACTCACTCTCTAACCGGCTAAGCTAAAATTACAGTTTACAATAAATGCTATCCTAACACTTATAAATCCACACAACACTACACATTTCAGAGGAGTACACATCTCATGCTAACATTAATCTTCCTATCCCATGAGCTACCTTTTGTTAAGTACCCCAACCCAATAAAAGGAAAAAATTACCATCTGTATGCTTCCCACTGATAAACTGAAGAAAGCAGAAGTTATCTTTTGAGAATACAAAGAAAAAATTGGGTCAAGGACACAGGGGAAGGCGCAATCACACTTTTGTCCATGCTGAAGGTCCAAGCTCCAGATTTCTTATATGTGATATGCTTTCATGACTAGTGGAAACTTATTTACAACTTGTTAATGAATTGCAGTTATAGAATACATAGAAAATTGTGTAAGTAATTTAAAAAATCAGCATAATGATCACCTGGGAACAAAATAGCATGGTCTTGGATCTTTTTGGTTGTAAGTATGAACTTGGAAATATTTTTGGGGGTGGGGGATAGATACTTTAGGAGCAATCAAGTGCAACAGAGAGTAATTACAATACACTGATAAAATAGAAGAGCTTCAAGAAAATATGATTTATACAAAAGGGAATAAGTCAGCTTTATTTGTATTTTCAAAGTTTCTGGATTCTAAAGTGAGTATTAATCTGTATTTCGCTGAATGTGTGCTCCCAGTTTCTTTTTATAATTTCTTTCATATGACCAATCATATTTCAAATTGTATGTAAATGTTAGAAAATAATTTAGGATGACTTTTGTAATGAACCCAATGGTTCCAGACTACAGAGGGGTGATAAGAGATATGTTCTGTAAAATAACAGGCACCATTACTTAATATGGCTGTGCATATTGAAGGTGTTCATCACTGCTGTGATGGTTTGATTACCAGCTTTATTGTTTTCAGCAAACACAAATATAATGTCACAAATCATTAAGAGATTGGACAAAAATGACCCTGTTTTGTGCAGCTTTTAAGTAGCGCTCATTGATTTTGAGGATATAAAATATTATACTGGTTGTGTGGAATCATGTGGGGCAAAAAAAGCACTTAGGGATTTGTGGAAGCAAAAGGAGTCTGCTTTTGACCTGGATTCAGCAATGTCATGGAAAATCAGTGTTGGTAAAGTTGACATTAATGACCACGTGGCTGTCACAGCCTGGCTGGCGTCTTCTGCGCTGCTTTTTCCCATCTTCTGTGCAGCCACTTCCCCAGGGCACATTTTAAAACCCATGTTCCATTTCATCACAGCTCTCCTTGGAGCCTTCTTTGGAGGAAAGTCTGAAACTAGGAGGCATTCTTATATTTGTGCAAGTATGTGCACATTCAGCTTCTCATGGAGGCTTTGCATGCCCAATACAGAGTTTAAGATAAATCCTTCTCAGGTACAGCATTACTTTAGTCCCTTAATAGAGGTCCACATCATAATTTTGTGAAAACCAGATAAGGCATACAGAGATTCTGACTAATTCTTTTTGGTAGGCTTTTGTTACAGTTCTTGATGGGGCACCAAGATTTTCCCCTCTAACTCTTCCACAATATCTCTGTTACTCAGTTGATTGTGTCTCCTGAAACATTTGGACTAGCTGAGTATTTTCTACTCCATTTCCTTCTATTTTTTCAACTGCTTGGTTTTTTTCTTGACAGGGAAAATGGAGGTCTTATTTTATGTGAGTTCTGTGGCAAGGGAAGACAGATTATCATCATTCCCACTGACACAACTTCTTTCTTTTCCATTCATGATGCTTTCTCCACTGTCACAATTGAATTAGTTTCACTAATTTATCTTGTTTACCATGCCTTCTGTAACTGCTTGACGATAATTCTGTCCACCATTGTACCAACTGCACTAATTGTTTTTACTGTTACAGAAATTATCGTGAGAACAGAATAAATGAATTAGTCTATGATGCCATTACAGCTCCAACATTGTATCAGTCTTCTGGAGTATTAATAGACTTTTATGAGACAAGGAGGGCTGGAGCCAGAAAAAAACTCCAGCACATGAAAATTTGGATAATCATGGCCATATGGAATTCTGATGCCTTATCCTTGTAGCAATGCCATAGTCATGGCTGCTCTCAGTTTTTAACATTTACAATGAACTTTTTAATTAGCAGTAACAGAGGAATCCTCTGGCTCATTTGTTAGTTAGAAGCACAGCTTCTGGCTAGTACTAGGTTGAAAATAATTGATTTATATTTCAAAGTGGTAGATTGAATACACTATTACACAAAGATGGTCTAGTCAAATAATCTCATTACAAAGATGATATTGTAAAATTTATCCTTAATAGGTTGTACAAAACCTAAAAGTTAAGGGGTTATTTTCACATTGAGAAATTCACTGCAGTATTTTTATTCAAACCTGCTTTGCTGACAATATTTTTTAAAATAAAAGGTGTTCTGCAGGCTTTTCAAAGCTGACCATTCCAAGAGACATGGTTTTGAAAGAAGTGAATTTGTGCTTTTACCCTTGCAAAATTAAGTCTGCAGCTAGTAAAGTTTCTACCATCATTCAAATTGATTTTGTCATCAGTTATTTTTTAATAGACCATTTTTGCAATTATTGTCCCCCAGACTTACAACGGTCTCATTTAACAGCTCTTCAGGCTTGTGCAGTTTGGACAACCAAAAATTTCACACATTCTGTGCTCTAATTAAAATATATTTCCTTCAGACTTCGGGGATCTGACTGACAATTTGTAAAAGTTGTGTTGTTCTCTTCTCACAACTTCCCCAACACACCAAGTTCCCACTCAAAGGTCACAACCATCAAACAGCACTGACAGCCCTTGGAGCTTAGGCTTAGCCAGACCTTTTCCTGACCATCTCTTGGATCTTAATGCCTGAGAGCTAGTAAGGCTCTCAGTGCTAGGGAGAGTTGTTGACAACAGCATACACAGAGATGTCCTTTTTTGATTACTGAGTTCTGCAATTTAGCAGAGCAAAGGCATGGATTTTAAACCATGCATAGGTTGCAAGGTCCAAAGAATGAAAAGTCATTGTGTTCCTGTCAGGTACAAGAAATGACGATTTGCTGGTGAAATTAAGAGGGTTTAAAAATGAAGAGGTTGGGATAAGTCCTAATTGCATACTGTTCTGTTCTGGTTTTTATTTTATCATGATGCTCAATGTCATCAATTACTCTTTTATTAGGTTGACTGAAATAATGATGATTTTAATATGTTGTATCATAGCATATTTATGCTGTCAATATTTGCTGTCTTAAGGAACATTGAAATGCCAATTATGATTTTAAATAGTTCTAGGAAAATTTAAATTCTAGTTATAAACATGATAACAGCTGAGTTCAAAAAAGTTGTGTAGGCTACTTCTTACCTTACAGATAGTGTGGGCATAAGTGGCAGAGCAATTAATTATATTTAAGGACTACTTCCAAGTGCTTCCTTTTTCTTTCCAATGGGAAGATGAAACAGCCCTTCAATCCCTTGCTTTATAGTTCTGCGAAGGTGGCATTAAAAACGTGTTTAGTTTTGTTGCTTTTTCTTTTCCTTTTTGGTGAGAGTTTGGATCATAGAAAATGAGAAAACTGAAGAAAACCTTTAATGTGGACAGCCATTCCAGACCCTGGAGTCTGGATACGTGAAATAGCAATATCAGAGTTTAGTGAAATTTGAGAAGTCAGATATATCAAATATTTTGTCTAAAGCCCGTTGCAGTGGCAAATTGTTGCATTCACTCACTTTTTCAGGCAAACTCAGATTTAAGGCTATTTAATGTGATTTAAATGCCTTTTTCTGTCCACAAAATTCAATTCAGGTTTAATTATACCACTCACCTGAGGCTTGTTATGGATGTATGTAAATGTTTGTACAGGGGAAGAAGAACAAAACTGTGTTAACAAATCAGTGATTTGGGCTTCAAAACTTGTTGAATGTTTTCTATTTTTATTGAATTTATGCCAGGACTGAGTTTGTTTTCTCTCAGTTTGGACAATATCCTTCCTTTAACTAACAATATTTTAAAAATATTTTCTCTCTTTATTCCTTATGTCTCACCATACACTTCATTTATTTTTAATCCATTGCTTTCTTGTATTGAAAACTTATAAAAGTGTTCATCTGAGGTGTTTGGAATTCAGATTTTCTTCTTTATTTGCAAAGCAAATAGAATAGGTGATCTTCACATGACCCTGTCAACAGCACTTACAGACTATTTTTTTCTCCAGAAAATACACACTTACAGATCAATGTTTCTTGCTTATTTTTTCTTTTTGTTCATTGTGTTCACTTTCAAATTTGTTAACCAAGACAATAATTAGCAACGTATCATCCTCAGTGATTGTTGGTACATTTAAATGCTTGTAAACTGGTGATAATTTTTGCTTCTTCTGGTCTGAGCAAAAGAGATTGTTTTTCAAGGGTCCTCAGTCCTCTCACACTTAGAATCCTCTCATTCTGAATTTTTGGATTCATTTTTTCTTGTTTGAATTGCTGTACAATCATTTTGATTTATAAAATTTATGAATTAGTAGAAAAATATTGTATATCATAATTTATATTTTGCAACAAAAAGAGAACTTTAAAAGCAAGCCATTTTTATCTTCACACTTCCTCCACATCTGTTGTTCTGTTTTTACGGGTGTTATAGATCTGAAATTCTTGGACTTTTAAAATGACCCTACAGAATTTACTGTCATGACACAGAAGAAAATTATCTCCATGGTCACTGAATCCAATAATGTCAAATGCAACCTCCAGAAGTTTATCAAATAATTTAAGAGTTTCTTACCTCTCCAATGCTACCTGACGCGTGGCTATAGGTCTTTATCCTTTGGGTGGTTAGAAATCTTTTTATATGAATTTACTTAAATTTATATATAGACAGATTGTTCCTGTTAACATTGCTATCTAACAGTTCCTTTTTTGGGTACCTTTTATTGTCCTTACGGTGAATAACCTTATACTTATAATAACCTTATACTGTCAATTTGTATTTTTCTGTGCTAAGATGAGCAACTCTTGCAGGTTCCTTACTATAGTTCCTTTTATCTTGCTCAATTTGCTCTTTTAACCAGTTGCAGATAAAAGGGGGGTTTTTTTCAAGAACACATAACCAAAACTTTGCATAGTATACTATCCAAAGTATCTGGGTTTCCTCTTGTCATTTGTCATCACTGTGTCATTGGTGGCACGTGGATTTCTGAAATATAACTAGCAGATAATTTTCTTTCATCATCATTTCCAACTGATAGATTTCCTACTTAACTACACCACTTTTCATCGTTCTAGTGCTCACTGTTTTCTTGCTCTTCCTGTCTGTTCTGAGTCTACTGAGTTCTGACATTACCTCTTAGCAGTGTGTCAACAGCAATTTCTCTGTGCCAACCTCATTTATGAAAGCACTGTATAAAGTGGTCTGAAAGTCAGTTTCAGAGGAATATCAGCATCAATATTACTCCAATCCACCTCCAGCATCTGTTTAATTCCCTTTCAAAACTCCCAAATATTAAATCTTATTAGAATAAGAAACTTATTCTGGTTCATTCGTGGCCTTTGTTTTTGGTTCATTGTTTGGATTTTTTTAATGCCTAGATGTGTCCTGAGCTCTCTATTTTCCTCCTCCCTTTTCTTTTTCCGGCAAGATTAATGGATGCTACTGGCTGCTGTGCAGCTCTGCAGCTGTTCCCTTTCCTCTGCCTACTTTGAGGACGTCAGAGTCCGTGCTCTGTGCCCCAGCATGGGTACATGACCTGCAGTTCCAGGGGGCTAGTACAGGCTAACCTGTTATCTCAGGGTTGTGTGAACCCCTGCAGAATCCAAGGGTTTAATGTGGCTCTTGTTCATAAAAGACCTTTACTGGTATAAATAGGTGAGTTACTCATAGCATCAGAAGGTGCGAACAAATTCTTCATAAAAGCTTTTACTTGTAAGCAGCTGTCCAACTCTGAAACAAACTCATAGATAACAGCAGCTGAGTATCTAAGCTTTTGGGTCTTATATTAATGGGGACATCTTTTGTTTAATTTTACCACATCTCCAAATCTGATCTATATATAATACCTGGCAAAACAGATCTCAGCTAGTCTTCTGTTTATGTTTAAGCCAGTGTTGAAAAGTCTAGCAAGTTAAAATATGCACATATTGGGAGTAAAGCACCTTAGGTCTGTGAGGGACTGAACAAGATCTAATAACATCAGAGAAAGCTGTGCTTTGATGAGTTTGGAAATTGAATCTTAGTCAGAGAAAATTAAGTTAAAGGATCAATAGATATGGATTATTTTTGCCAGAGAACATGGATTTATGTAGTTTCTCATGCTATTTAGAGGAATGTTTATTATCTTGTTTGGGTCTTTTTCTCTTTTTTATTTTAGTAACCAATTCTTTTAGCATTAGCTTATACTCTGATGGGCAGAATTAAGGCAGTACATCTCTGTAAGCTCTGTGCCTCACCCTTCCAGTGATAGTCTGGGACATACAACCTCTCATTTGCACAGTTTTAGAGCAGGAAAAAAAATTTAAATTCTTTATCAGGCCTCTTTTCAGAAGCCAATGGAAAGTGGAAAAGGAGGAGACAAAGGGAGGGTCTGCACTTCCCGTGCAGTGTGGTTCTTCTGCAAAAAGTACATGAGACAGAAATTCAGTAGTTTGTGGAGGCAATCAGGTGGATATGTGTGGTTGGGTGGGATAGGATGGCCTTCTTCAATGAACATAGAGTCACAAATGTGTTTTTATTTAGCCTCTCCAAGTCCTTCTTACATTTCGTGAAAGAAGGAAAATACAGCCTTATCTTACAGGTTGTTTTTAATAAATAATTGTCCTTTCTCTTGAGGGCAGATGACCAGACTGCTTAGGGTAATAGCTCTATTTCTAGAGACAGGAATCAGGAGATTTACTTCTTTAAGAGCCACAAGATAGGCCCTGAAGACAGAATTCATCCATTTTTACAGGTGAACTATCCCTTGAATCAACAAAGCTAGAATCAAATTTTCATGTCTATATTTGGAGACTATCATCCCTGAACTGATGAAAGACCTAACATCTCTATTTATTCCATAGAGGTAGGAGTCAAAATTTGTTCCTAAAATATAATGAATGTTTAAAAAACTTTTGACAAAATTGGAAATAAAGATTTTTGCTTTAGTTCCATTTAAAAATACTGCAAATGAAATAATGAAAGTATATGAACTTCATCGATCTTTGACTTACCTGAATTCTTGATGATTTACTTTTTAAGATAATCAAGTGAATTTTTCCTGTAACTTCCTTGTGCTTCTCTTTGAGAATTATGAAAAAAAAAATTGCCTTTATGGATTGTATTTAATATAGCTTTACAGAGGAAGTTTTTTTGCAGTACTTTCATCACTTAAGTCACTCATCAAATCCAATAATTATTATTACTTGGCACTGGTGAGGCCACACCTCAAATCTTGTGTTCAGTTTTGGGCCCCTCACTTTCAGAGGAAAGATATGAGGTGCTGGATTGAGTCCAGAGAAGAGAAATGAAGCTGGTGAAGGGTGGGGAGCACAAGTCCTGTGAGGAGCCGCTGAGGGAGCTGGGGTTGTTTAGCCTGGAGAAAAGGAGGCTCAGAGGGGATCTTATCATTCTCCACAACTGCCTTAAAAAGGGGTTGTAGACAGGTGTGTGTTGGTCTCTTCTCCTGGGTAACAAGTGACAGGACAAGAATAAATGACCTTGAGTTGTGCCAGCAGAGGTTTAGATCTTACACTAGGAAAAAATTCTTCATGGAAAGAGTTATCAAGCACTGAAACAGGCTGCTAAGAGAAGTGGTGCAGTCATCATCCCTAGAGGTATTTAAAACACTTGTGGGCATGGCACTTGGGGATATGGTTTAGTGGTGGACTTCACAGTGCTGGGTTACTGGTTGTCTCAATGATCTTAAAAGTTTATTCCAACCTATAAGATTCTATGAATCTCTATTTTCCTTTTCAGGATGAGATATTCAGGGATAATTTGGAATACTGGCTAACCATATTGTAAAGACAGCATTGTGCATTACCCATTATGTCATTTTTCATTTGTGTTGTGGACACAATACAGTTTTCTTTATAAGACAAAGTGAAAATCCAGTATGAAGTTATTGGCAAAAAAAAAAAAATCCCCAAAATGTGAATAATATGTAGCCAGTGTTCTGATACTCTGTAGTTTATATTTTTACAAGTGTTATATGTTTATTCATGGAAACACAATTGAGACTGAAAATAAATGTTAAATCACACACTACCAAATATTTGTGCAAATACTGAAATGCCACCTTTCTGCATGTCCAAAGATTTCATTTCACACTGTAACATCAGATCCAGAGCACTATCTAAAGGGCATGAGCTTTCTTAAAAGTTTTTTGGTTTGTCACCTAAGCAGATAACTGAGGTGCAAGCAAAGCTCAAGCTTTGCAGAAATACCTTGGATATTTGCTACCCAGTGAGATTTAAGGATCTACCACCACAAGGTATATCTCCAAATTCCCTGGCAAAATATATCAACTCTCCCTTTAGCTTCACCTGTATTTTCACAGCATTTTCTTATGTCTCAGCAGAAGTGGCAGTTTGTGAAAGTAACTTTCAGAGATTTTTTTTCCCTTAGACATCACACCCATACTTTTCTGTTTGAACACTGCTTAGACTGTCACTAATAAAAGCCTATCTACCTGTTAAAGACCATCTTTGATATGTGCAATTTATATTTGAAATAAAAACTTCTGTAAAATGAGATTTTATCACTGGGGCAAATTCTTCTGGATGCCATTATTAAGAGGACTTTACCCATGTGTGTCTAAAGAGAAGGAAGAATTTTGTGTCAAAGTGGATTATCAGATTACACTGCTTTGATGATGACAGCAGCATGAAGGTGATGGCCAGAAGTAAAGCTGCATTTTATGAATCCTAATGGTTTTTAATTGCTGTTGAATTATCAGGGAGAAACTTTTTTTTTCCTAATGCAGAGCATTCATAAGTCTTCCTGGACTCACTGGGATGTTGGTGTGACACTTTATTTAACAGCTCTCATCGTCCCATGTAATGTTCCCTCTGTTATGTCTTGGTCATAAATCTTCTTCAGTCCACTAGTATTTCATTGCAATCTGGTCTTTAATTCAGACCAGCAGATAAGAAAAATACTGTACTCATATTAAACAAACAGCTAGGAGATGGAACAGGTGCCATTAAAAATTCATCACCAAAATAGTAGGAGGAGCAAAGCTTTTAGTCAAGACACTGGAAAATAAAATAATGGTGCTTTCAAAGTCTTTGGAAAGTTGTGTTAAAGTACTTTTTGAAAACCTAGGCTGGAAAGATGTAATATGGCTTGTAGAGTTCACAGAAATTACTGGCCTTACAAGGAAAGAAGTGTTATTTTGTTAGTACTTGATATTAAAGACATAGCTTAGCATTTCAACTGCAATTAAAAAATCCTTGAGTTTTCATTCTTTTTT
>WEIU01022403.1:23237-60032 GCA_013389925.1 Aegithalos caudatus
TTTTTTTTTTTGTTTTGTTTTGTTTTGTTTTTTTTTTTTTTTTTAATGATAGGCTTTGTGGGTTTTGTTTCTGTCCAAGCATGATTAATGGGTTTGTAGGACCCATCATCTTTAACAGCTGTTTCCTCTTTGTTCCTGGGCAACCTCTATAGGGGAAGTTCCCTTGCTCAGACTGAACAACTATTTTTAAAATAGTGAGAAATCTGCTGTAATAACTTGCATTTGAAGGTTAAATATGACACAGGTAATTAGTTACAATTCCCCATGTCCTATCCAATACTATAATTTACAATTTCTTTGTAGCTCTTGGTGTCTGATGAATCATCAGCTCTCAAAAGAGGCAGTACATTATATTATCTTAATGCAAAAGATATATCCACTCAGACCATTTTGACTGCTTGTGCTTGCAAGAAGTTTTTTTCTCTTCTTTTCTCTCCTCTTCCTGAAAGTTTATTGGACCTTATGTAATCTGTGTGTCAAATATTTCATATTTGAAAAGAATTATCTCATTGTAATACCTATTTATTTGGTTTATTAAATAAATTAAATACAAAATTAGACACTTTAATTGAAAAAACACTAACCGATTACATTGTTTCTGTATGACATTTATTTTAGAATTTTCAGATTCTTTTTTTTAAGTCAGTCCTGGAGCCAGAACTCAGAGATCTGAAATTAGTTTTTTTAGAAAGTCTTTGTTGCAGAGACATTGACTCTCTAACCTCCAAGGACTCATCCAGCACATTTTAGTGTGACATCTCTTTGTTCTCACAATCCATGTAAACAAATGCATTTCTAACAAAATTGTAACAGTTGAGTGATGTATTGATTACTCATGTGATTTGGGGTTATCTATACATAATGCAATAACATACATTTTGGAGAACACAAGAGAGTAAGGAATAAAGTAACTGCAGAAATATCACAGACTTTTCAACAGGAAAGCAGAAGTCTTTGTAATGGCTGCAGTATGGCATTAAAAGGAACATATTTCAAAATAAAATTTATCAAAGGATTAGCTACTTCTTTATATAGCATTAAAAATGCTTTGGCTAATTTTCTGTTTACTGACAATTATACTACACTAGGATATCTATCTTGTTTGTTTCTTATAAATACAAGCTTTATCTACAGTGCATTTTGAGAAAAGTCTTTAGACTACTGAACTTACTAAACACATTTCTCTGCTGTGTATAAACTGAACCTTCAAGAGCAGGCTCTGGCACAGGCAGTGCACATCCTGCAAAATATAGAGGACCCTCTTAATGATTAATTTTCTACTGTTGTGTAGCATAAAACCTTTCATCATAGTAATTTTGATACATCTAAGTAAAAATTAGAGACAATGGTAACTTGATAGCCTGTGTAAAGTGAAATATATGACAAAACTGAATAATGTGTTATGTATATATACATTCCAATTTGGAAATACGTATCTCTCTGACAAGATTATTTAGAAGACTTAATTTAGTTTATTAAAAACTTTAAGAAGAAAGCTGTTTATTAACAACACCTTTTGTGCTAATGGCTAATTCTTAATCATTATCACTATTTATTGCTGCATATAAAACCCTGCTAGGTCTTAACACTTCTAAATTAGCTATGAGTACACATTGCAGCAGAGGTAATGATAAAAAGAACAAAAGAAACGAGCACCGAGGCATATCACCTCTTTCTTTCCCAGTTTTTCCTACTTATGCCTGGTGTTCTTGAGTTGCTCTCTCACCATTCCCTCATCCCCTGCTCCTGATGCTGATTAATCTTGTTTTCAGTCTTGCCAGTCATCCTTCTGGTGTTCTCAGCAGGATGTCTTGCTTTTTGCAGTCCATTGTGCCTATTTTTTACTTTGTTCTATATAATGAAATTTCTGCATGGGTCACTGTCCACACATTTTTTATATGCCCCCTAAGCAATTATACATGTCTTTGACCCATTGGGGGTCAGATTGCATATTTTGCAAGATGTTTGTTTTGTGTTCAGCTATACTGTCATGGTTACAGAGTGCTTATGCAGTGCTAATGATTCAGACAAGTCTAGACACATGCTTCCATTTGGATTTAAGGCTACCCAATACCAGTTACGTCCTAACTAATAGATTTATTACAGATGCCATTATCCTGGCTTTTTGCTGCATAGGATCTTAGAATAGGAATTAAGGTCAGTGATGTACCTTTTATGTATTAAAAACCAGCCTGACACTGAGATACCAGGACTACAATAAATCATCAAAGGTAAAGTAATACTTATTGAAGGACAGAGCCTTTGGAATAGGTGTTTCAACATTTTTGAAGTGCAGATACCAAACATAAATAAAACATATGAAAAGAGTAAAGGGAATGCATTTGTAACAATTTTAAGGAGATCTTTCCTTAAATAGATCACTATTTCTTTTATCTTAGTTACATTCTTTTACCTGCAACAAATAGCTCTGGATAAATAGCAGTTATTTTAGTAGACTATGTCAATTACATTTAAACAGAGACTGTCTTTAAAATTTTGCTCATGGAATAAGCCCGAGAAAGATTTTATCACATAATAAAACTTCATAGGACCACACCATTATTGAGTAATTTGAGATCTTAGATCTCTTAACCTCTTGCTCAAAACAGGATCAGGTGTAAAATTAAATAAGGCAGCTCAGAATTTTTCAATTTAGGTCTTGGAAACCTCCAAGGGCAGAGAGTGCACAATATCTCTGGTCAGCCTGCTCTATTGCTCTATGCATCTTATATTAAACTATTTAAATTTCTTTTGTCTTTCTGAACTTTATGTGAGGGGGAAAATATGCTGCTATTGCAGGAATGTACTCATTGAGAATCACTCCAGTTCTACTCTGAGTAGATCTGAAGAAAATAATAATTCCTATGAATAGGAACTTCGAGTTTTCACACAAAAGACTCTGTATACTTTGTACTCTTTAAATTAAGAATGTATCATTTGTAGAGACCATAATTCCCTGCCTTTTGTTGCATACAGGGAAATAGGATTATATGGGTATATTTATTGGATAATTTTACTGTGTGATTTTCTGTCTTATACTGTGGAAAAAATATTTTAGAAGTAGTTTTTACTGGTAGTGGAACAAATTACTTATTCATTAACAAAAAAAATTATCAAACTGACTGTGAATTCCTTCTAAAAGTGGGTAGCAAGCAGCTGTTGAATCTCTGCTTTACATTACTGTTATGAGGATGTAAAATGAAGATGCCACATATATAGTCATATAAACCCTTTGGTTAACTAAACAGTAATTTTAAAATAGTCTCTTATAACTAATAGCTGTGTTTTACCCTGTTGCACTAACACTAAAACACCTGGCTGCAAAGCTCAATTAGTGAACATTTTCATTCTGCAGTGCTGGCATTAATGTCTACAGCAGTGAAGAGAGGCTTTTACAAGCACACTTGAAGTGCTTCCATGAATACACAGCTTTGGTGTCATATATGTACTTCTGGTTATCATATGCATTTGTTTGAATAAGATTAGAAATCCTCTGAACTGCTAAATTTGAAGATCTTTGCCCAGCATTCCTAAGGTAAGTCTGGACATAACTTGCAACTAATGAATTTATGTGAACAGTGTTCCTACACCACATCCTTTATAAACACTCTAGCTCTGGTTACAGATGTGAAAGACAGCTTAAGTGTTCATGTTAAAGATCTATATAGGATTTTCAGGTTGCAGCTGCACTGTTAGTTTCTTGTAAAGTTTTAAGGCCTCAACTTTTAATTTTTGCTCTGTTGATGTCTCACTTGCCAAATCACTGCATTGCCTGGGTTTGAAAAGAAATTATTGAGATCATCTAGTCAAGTCCTGCAAATGATTCTGTCTCTTTTGGCATATTTTGATGTATAGCCTTGGGAACTGAGTTTCAGACTAAATATATACTACTATTCATTAAATAATGATTTGCCTTGTGCCCAGGGGACTTGGGCCCTCTGCCCAGGCTCTGATGCAACAGCTGCCTTCCCACTAATAGGTTCAACCACTAGCAAAGTTGAGCAAATGTCCCAGACAAACACAGGGGACAGTGAAAAGGCTGCATACCCAGGCAGCCACAGGTAAGTCTCAACAACAGCCACACAGAGGACTCACATCATAACAAACCTGGACAGACACATCCTTGCTTCCTTTTGGCCTGGCAGATACAGCACAGACACAACACTCTTCAGGTTCACAACCACACATATTCCCCAAGTACCAACACAGCTCCTCTGCTGCCTTACACTCCTGACTGGATCCTGTCCCATTTTATCCATCCCTCATTCCAGGCATTCTCTGGCTGGTGCTCTTTGCAAACATGCAGCACTCACACAGGCACCCCATAATAATAGGTCCCCTTGAAATCAGCACACACCCTCCACACAACAAATTCCCCCACTCTGGACCTGAGGTTTACCTGTTCATGGTCATATCAGACTTAAAGTTTGACAGCAAATACACATGCATACCCAGTTTGGTGAAGGTACAGACCTTCTGCTCCCAGCAGTCAGCCCCAGACACATGGCCTCTGGCCATTCATCCTGCTCCAGTGGCTGGTGCTGGGCCCCTTACCAGTCTCACTCACCCTGGTCCCTCCAGCAGCTGGTTTTCAGTCACAAACCATTCCTGTCTCAGTGGCTAGAATTAATGGTGCCTGTGGTCTCCAGTGGCTGCTGCTGACATCTCATGGGCTCACACCAAATTCCAAGGGCATCCAATCCACAGCACTTTTTTAACTCAGGTAGCTGAACATTCAGTACTCTCATGTCAGTCCCTCCACTGGTTTGCACTTCAGCAGAGTCAAACATACACACAGGACAGTTTGACACAGTTATGAGAATGTTTAATAAGACAGGACAAACTGCAGCAATCAGGCATAGAGCTCAGCCAGGCAGGCATAATATCTGTCACAGGTTTACAAGTTACCTGAGGATTTTACTACCTTCTCCTCTCTATTGCACCTCTTTGTTCTTCCTTTCTCACTTCCCTACCCTACCTTCCCATGAGCTTGTATGACCTACAGATTCCCTCATCCCTTCTTAGATGACATGAATTTTCTCCTGTTTGCCTGTGGTTTCTTGACAGCCCACCAATTAGTGTGACTAGCAAGGTCTGTTTCTTCTTATTGTCTCCATGTTAATTTGGTCACATTTATATTTCTGTATGCTTAAAGTTGACCATTTTTTTTCATCCTCCCAATTTTGAGGCTGATCAGATAACCTTGCTGGAATTGAGATTCTCACACTCCCATATACTCTTGTCATTAACTGTGAATAGTGAAACTTGCTTTCCATGACTACCTCACACACATTGTGTGAGGCAATGGCCTTACCAAGAGGCCACTATGCCAGCAGAAGGCAGAACAGAACAGTGAAAGGAATGGATTTTATCAGTGTTTCAAGGACTGCCAGAAAAGATAATATAGCATACAAAGTCCAGCCAATAGCCTAAATCATCAAACAAGCTTATGGTGAAGAGACCCATCATAAGTGAAACAAGTAGTCTATCCATAGAGTTAGAAACAAATCCAGTGATCATCTGACATTATTATGGCTAAAAGGCAAGCCACAGCTTTAGTTCTGTTTCAGCCGGGCTCATGGATAGAACATACTAGCAACCAGCTACCTTCCAGCTACCTCAGATAATGAAGTACAACCCAGGACTGAGCTTAAATAGATGTCCTGAGCTCATGGGTAGTGTGTGTATGGGTGGGAAGCCCTGGGTGACGCTTATAAGGGTCCTTAGGTTTTGTTAGTACACTCATAACCCTGGCAATATAATTATTATCAGAGAGAAGTGAGGCTAAAGATCACCCTCTGTTTTACTATTATAGACTAAACCAGTCAAGACACCACAGAACACAATCAGAATATGGAGTCATGATTTTTCCTTGGTGAATTCATGCTGACTGCTAAAAATCACCTTCTTGCTCTTCAGGTGTCTGGGATAGCTTTAAAGAGAAGTTTGCTCTATAATTTTCCCAGTGTCTGAAGATAGGCTGTCAGGCCTATATATATTCCTGAATCTTCCTTTATCTCTCGTTGAAGTCAGCATACACATCCTCCTTTTCCCCTCCCTAATTATCATAACTTTCACAAATGATGGATAGCAACCTTTCAAGTATTTCCGCACATCTAAGTACACCACATGTGGTTTTATGAACTTTTGTGCAACCAGTTAATTTAAACGACCCATAACTCGATCTTAATGTACCATGTTCTTCACTTCTTTAAACAGTGATATTGGGTGCATAAACTTGATTTGTGTACCACATCTAACAGTACCAAAGCTTGTTTGGATTGTTGTGGTGAAATTACACTGTGGGAAATGATCTAAGGAAATCTCGGTTTCCTAGTTCTTTTTCAGGCGAATGCCGTGTCTGCCTTATGGGTTAGCAATGAGTGATGAGAATTTGATATTCTGTACTTCAACACCTAAAGTGTGGATTAAATGACATATGGTTATCTAAGGCTTTTTATAACTACTTTATTCTTAAATATTGCTATAATGCAAACAATCTTTTGTGGCTTTCTAATAGTTTTTGTTTTATGGAGTACTAATGAAAAAGCTATAGTCCACTTGGTAGAAGTGCTGAGTAAACACACTTGGAATATGTAGAATAATACACACAAAAAATCAAAGCATTTAAAATTGAGCAGTTGAAGATAATGCTGTTGGCTTTGTCTTCGCTCTACAAAACATCAGGGTAGTAATACCTCTTTCAGACTGATATAGCCACAATATATGCTGCCAAATTAACAGAGTATTCCCATACTGTTGTAATACAAGGAAAAGGGATCTTTTGTTATCTGTGAAATAATAATTTTGAATTTAGAATGGCTCTAGATTAGCATAAGGTAGATAAAACCTACGGCAATGCATTTAATACTGGAAAAACAAGAGAAATGGGGAGCTACTTTTTAATAGAATTTTATCCTTGTCATGAGTGTAATGGGAAAATTTCATGCAAGTAAAGGTGGTATAGGAATTTATATAAAAATTATGATCAGATTAAGGTTTCTGAAGCAAATCTCTTTTCCTAATCTTTTCATTCCCTGACTTTGAAATCTTACTAGTGGCTGTTAAAACAAACGAGTTTGTGCTTGCAAAGTTTTATAGTCACCACTAGTAGACAGCTTTATAGTTTCCTTTTTTTCTAGTATTGTCACCAATGCTTCAACTAATAGAAGTAAATAATTTATTAAGAACTTTTCTTCTGAAGAGGATACGTACTCATTTTCCCACCTACCTATTTCCTCCTTCAATTAATAACATGACCTTTATTAATTACATAGACAAGCTGGCCCTCTTGATGTTCTCTAAGCAAAGCAATTGACTCCACATTGATTTGAAACTTGTCTTATGTTTGTTGAAGTTCTACTGGGAATTCAATGTGTATAAAAAGGACATCTCAAGGTAATTGCACTTAATTTCAAGGAGAAAGCTTATAAAAACTGTGCTAATGTCCTATTTAGTGTAAGCACTTGTTTTCAAGTTGACAGTAGATAGAATTCTTGAAGTTGAAAGTGTTCATCTACCATAATTTCTTATTAGAAACATGCAGAAGTTATTATTTAAGTATCTTTAGAGAGTGCTTACTTTTGCACATCATTTATTTAAATCAATATTCAATTTATTGGGTTTTTTGACAAAAAAAAATTAATAAAACATGTTTCCTGAGATGGAAGAACATGTTTTTAAAACTGATTTGCTACTTTTTAGGTCTCTATGGCAACACAGAACTTATTTTGGACATAAATTTATGTGTATGTTTGCTGTTTCAGAGGATCCCAATGCAAAAATTGTAGAATTGACTTTGATGTTGTGTCAAAGAACAATACACTCAATTTTAGATCATTTTAGTTTAATGTTTATAATGATAATTCAATTACCTTTCCATTCCATTTTATAATTACTCCATCATTCCAGAAAAGTAATGGATGCTTCATGCATCTATATTTCTTACATACAGTGTTACCAGTCCTCACCTGTAAAACAGACAGTGAGGAAAATAAATTTGTTGAATGCTTTGTCATGTAATGGGAATCTCAGATTTCATGAACTTTATTAAACTGCAGCACTGAAAAAAACAGCTTTTCTTTTGTTTCTGGAAGCTGAATTTCCTCTAGTTATCAAATCTAGATGTAAATTTATGTACCTCTGGGCTTCCAAACAAATTCTCAGAATTTGTAATCTAAGTAGATGAATTGGTGGTTTCTTTAAAAATTAAATCTCATTATGAAAAAATATCACAATTTAGCTAAAGACAACTAAAACTCTTGAGCCATTGAAACTACATTGATGTAACATACTAGAAGGACATATCATAAGGTGAGGTACCTTGCCCAAGGCAGTCCAGCAAACAAATCAAAGTCTCATCAAGAGTATTAAACCACTGTTCTCTTCACTAAGAAACAATATTTTTCATAAATATATATTCAATACCGTTCCTTCAATAATGCTACAAATACACAGATTAATTTCTTTAATCTTCCTTTATTCTTCCTCCCTCACAATGAAAAAATAAATCTCCTTTACCACTGAAATCCATCTCATTTAATTAGCATAGTATTACTTAATGGCTTCTCAAATGAATAAAATTACCAGCAATAATGGAATAACTAAATTGTATTAAAAGGGAAATGCCCAAGAAATTAAAAACATATGTAAAATGTACAATGGAGACAGCTGTAATTAAAGACTTGTCATGCCTTCAGCTGCCATAGTAATGCTGAACTAAGAGGATTTACCTTAAAAAGACTTCAGGCATTTGAAGATAGGGAAGGAAAAAAACCCCAAACCAACCACTGAAATATACACTGAAGAGCTAAACTTAAATAAGGAGCCAAAGAGTTATAAGGACAAAAGAAAGGCAGAAAGTGTAAGAAATTGAACATACAAGAAAAAAAGAGGTAATTTTACATGGATAAGGGCATTATTGCTCATAACTCATTTACTTGTCTGAAATTATACCTAAAGCCTCTAGTTTAATTTTTGATTTTATGAAACATTTTTATTTATGAAAGGAACAGGAAGATATTTCCCATCTTTCAACAAATATCTATCTCATTATCAGAATAAACACAGCAGTGAAGTATCATATAAAATTATTTGGCCTTTCTTTCTGATTTATTTTTCAACACATTTAGAGTACATTACCAGATTTTTTGGAATGGTCTACAAACCATCACTAACATGGGTATAGGAGGGTAGATTGAATGACAGCAAGATGATAACTTATCCACTTCCATAAAATATGATTATGAATATAAATAAAAATTACTCCAGGGAAATGAAATAATTTTATTAATTGTATGTTGCTTCTCTGCTGTAAGCAAAATATATTTGATTGTATATTTTCTTCTTCAATAAATAATCTAAAATACTTAGTTTGTCCAGTTAGAAAGAAAATTATTTGTAATTGTTAGGAAGAAATGATACATGAGTGTATGTATGAGTGTTTTCAGAGGCATACTTACATTCTGAAGTATCAAAATGGATGTTTCTCTTCCAGTTCTCATGCTGCTTCAAACTACCAAGACAAATATCTCTAAACTGAGATAGAAGGAATAAAATAGGAGCTTGCATAGATAAGAAACTAATAGACTAATGATAGCTTTATGGAAACCCTGATGGTTAATGGTGTCACACTGTTTTGCAGAAAGTGCTGCTTGGTTTGGGTAAATTTGTAAATGCTAAGTCAAAGCACTGTAACCTAAAATTTTGAAACAATTCCTTTGAAATAACTGGTATAAAGATAGCTTACTTTTATTTTCCTAGTGACTATACAACTCATAACGACATTGGTAATAGAAGAACTTGTCATTACTTGACATCCTTAGGGAATGACTGAATAATTTTAATAATTCTTATTAATTCTTTTTCATTTGAAGATCTGAGAGTCCTATATAACAGAAGTTAAGTCTCACTATCTTCTTCAAAAATGAAAAAGAAACAAAAATATAGACTTTACAGAAATGTCCAGTGGAACTCTGACCAGAATTCAAGTATATCAATTCCCTGTTCATGCTCATCTATCACAGGTTATTCAAATCATCTCTTGTTTCAGTCACCAACACATACATTAGATTAAATTTCCATTCAAGTCACTCGATTGTGTATAGAGTGAGTTGGTATGTTCAAATGGGAGATTCAGTTGTCTAAATTCAGATGTTGAGTATTATTTTCTGAGACACTTTAGATTATTCAGTGCAATCATATGGAGGTGGCAGATAGAGCAGAGGACCCAGTTTACCTATGATCTTTTGGAGCAGGAGTCAGAGGCCAGATGGAGTAAATTAGGACATCTGAAATGGCCTTAGGAAATAGTTTAAAGAATGGACTTCTGCCACAGCGAACTGGGTTCAGAAGTATAATATAGGTCAACTTAATAACTCACAGTGATCATAGCAGGAGCAGGCTTTGGTGAAGAGTGAATCAAAGCTCTATTGTGCCTACTGTCACTAAATACATCCAACCCATTCTGCAGTGATCCTACATGCCCTTTGTTCAGCCTTTTAATATTAAAAAAGGGGTAAAATATTTTTGATATCTGGTATGCCTTGCAAGTCTCAAATTCACCTGAACTTTGCTTTTCTAAACATGATCCATAAATTCTCAGACGACTTTAATTTAAGCAGGAGTGATTTAGATCAGGACTCATAGTTTCTCTAATTTTTAAATTACATTCAGCTAAAAAAAATTGTGAACAACCAGCCTAGACCATTCAACTGATGCTAATGGACACACTACAAGCTTAACTGAATATGTAAGATTTACCAAATGGATGCCTATGTTACTGAGGTTATTAGCCTTTCATTAGTGATATTTTAGGTATTTTTTTCAATAAATGTAGTGAAGAGACAGCTTGCTTAACTTTCCTGCAAATTTGCATTAAAAATGTCTCTTTTGAATAGAAAATAAGGATGTGTTAATGGAAAGCATATAAATAGTTGATTTTAAATCTCCATTATTCTTCAATGTATGAAGCATACAAAATAAAATTATAACCATTTTAGGATTAATTACACAAAACCCAGGAATTAAAGGGTAAGGATGGAAAATGGCCAGGGTGAAAAGGGGCAATGGAGAACCTTCTGTTGAGTCATAAGGTTCAGAATGGACACCCTTGTGAATCTAGTCTCAGACTTGATCCATGGTTTACATCTGAAAGTGTTAACAGTATTTAATGAATTGACTAATTTAAGATCTATCAAATGATTCAATAGAATTTACTGCAATTCTAATAGTGGCTTAATTATAGATCTGAGAGTGTAATATTTATGCTATGCTTTCTATTGTGTATTTAAATCGAATCACACATGGTCTGAAACAAGTTCCACTGAGACGAGGACTCTGCTTGCAGCCTGCTGCTGCTCAGGATGGGTCCAAAGGCCTCACTGAGGTCTGTTATTTATAACGTTGTGAGATGTTTGATTTTAGCCATCCAGCAACAATGGTACCATTCCCCTCATACAAAAGTTCTGGAAGAGAATATTTCAAGGCTGTCAGAGACAAATGACTATGTTCATTCTTGTCCTTTGAAATTCCCACCTTAGTCATGCAAGAGTTCCATAGGAAGCCCACACTGGAGCAGGTTTACTGGCAGGACTTGTGATCCCACAAGGGCCCAATGCTGCAGCAGTTTGTTCCTGAAGGAAAGCACCCTTGAATGAAGGGATCCATGTAGGGGAAGTTCCTGAAGGACTACAGGCAATTCGAAGGATTCATGTTGTACAATCTCATAGGGAATCTCTCCCACAGGATCGGCCCTATAATGATGAAAGGGAAGAACATGAAGAGAAAGGAGAGACAGAGAAAAAACCTGATGAACTGACTGCAACTCCCATTATTTCCCACCTCCCTGTGCTGTTAGGGAAAAGAGGCAGAGAAAACTGAAAGTGAATTTAAGCCCAGAAGGAAGGGACGGGTGGAGGAAATTTTAGCAATTTCTTTTAGTTTTAATTATTGTATGCTGATTTGATTAATACTAAATTAATCCAATTTCCCTAAGTGAAGTCTGCTTTGTCTGTGACCATAATCAGTGATTGATCGGTCCTTGATGTTATCACAACCAACAAGTCACAATTTTTTTTATTCTCCCTTTTCCAGCTGAGGGGAGTGATAGATCAGCATCAGGTCACACCTGGCATCTGGACAGGGTCAACCCACTACATTTCCTGAAATATTCCCTTACCACTGCTGCTGATAGAGTGGATCATTTAAACATTTCTTAACCTGTTAAAGTTAGCCAGGTTCAAAAAGACTTCACATTTGAATATCTTGTGTATCTAATATTACCCATTTTTTTCTGGAAGAACTCACATCTTAAAGTTGGTTGGAATTTCTAAAACACCAGAGCTTGCTTGATGAGTCTTTTAAAGGGTTTAAGATTCTTTTATGCAACCTGAGTTGGTATGCTAGTTTAGCATGGAAGTAATTTTTTCCATGAAAGTTATAGCAAAAACCAATTAATGACTGTCTTTGAAGTTGACAGCTTGATTAACCAATTAGAGAGTTAGATATACCTCTAGGCTACACAGGTTAAAAATTAGAGCTATTCAGAGAAAGTTTCTTTTCCTCCCGGCCCCAGAGCAGGTAACAGGCCTGGCCCCGCTCCACCACATGGCCCCCGGGGCCTGGCGGGCCGGGCCCTGCCCTGCAGCCGTCTCGGCCGGGGTGCGCCCGGTGAGAGGGAGGGGAGGAGAGTACGCCCTGCCCGGGACCTGTCCTGGCTGAACCTGGGCCCACGTGGCTGCCAACATCTGCTGCTACACTGCACTTCCATGGCGGCCTGGGACAAGCTACCGCCTCCTCCAGCAGCTGACAGGAAGAGGAATAGGTGGGAGGGAATTCCCAGTCACACCAGAGATCCTGGCTCCAGCTCCGGCATGGCATGGCCTGAGTCTGCCNATATAAGCAAAGGCATTTGTGATGGATTAAGTAAACATTGAAATAACAGTGATCTAATGGAGAATTTTGAACAGAGGAAGATAGAGAGAAAGATAGAAGCCCTCTGCCTCCAGGGAAAAAAGAATACCTCTGTTTCTTAAGATGAAGATGATTTTAGAGATAGTGAAGAAGACCCTTTGCTTATGGAACCATCCAACTGTCCATCTTTAAATGATACTCCATGGGTATGCATGAGTCCATGGCCCATATGTAGCTGCAGGAAAGGCTGTGTCATATGGGAGGTTCGCAACTGCAGATTTCCCCAGGTAGTTGCTTTTGCGAGAGTTAAAAGCCCCAAGCAGAAAGTTTCTTTCTTGGGTAAAGTTACCATAACAGACCAAAAGAGACTTCTCTCTCTAAATGGACTGATGAAAGACTTATGTTATAAGTGGTACTGACCAAGAGTTCTGAGTTTCGTCTTTATAGGTTGTCTGTGAGAATAGAAAAGAAGCTGTTGGGGGTAGAGGGAAGAGTTTTGAATGTTTTATTCTGATTCTTATTAATTTTTTTTCTCTTGTAGTTTTGTTAATAAACTGTCTTTATACCTGTTAAGTTTGAGCTTTGCTTTTTTCCTAATCCTATCTCACAGCAGAAAAATGTAAATTATCCTAGTGAACACTCAGACCACTATACTAATTTTGGGAAAGAGAAATTAGTGAATGTGGAACCGCTACAGCTATGGGAGAAAATATCTACAAATTATTCCTCAAGAGATCAAAACACCAAAAACTTTACTGGCAAATCAGGGAATTTTGGCTAATGTTTAGCACAGCATTCAATCATCATAAAGCATTTCACAAAGCACTGATTTAGCAAATTCCAACCAATCCAACTTTAGGCTATTCAAACTTTAAGAAGATGAAATTAGGAGAAGAAGAAAAAGAGAAGAAATAACAAAAGAACAAAGATAGTTACCAAAGATAGCTCTTGGTTATAGCAGTGTTCCAGCTGATATAAAATGTAAGGGGTGTAGAGTCAAGACAATGTTCTTACTATGCTCTGTCTTAAATACCCTTTGACTTTCTTGGCCCCTTCCCCCAAGGGGAGATTTCTAGTCGTTTGGCTACTCAGGAGCTGAGTTAGAGGCTTCAGAGGTGAGGTGTGGAGAATTGATACCAGCATACCAGGGACTGATGGTCACTGCAAGACTAGCATCGAGTCCCAGTGTGGGGGGATGGTGTATGGAGCAGTGCATTGTCAGAGCAAGACTTGACCTGCTCTTTTCCCCATACATGCTCTGAAAATGTCTCAAGCCAACCATCATTCCAGTATCTTACACTTTTGTTTTTGCAATCAAATATTTTACTTGAAATAAGGGCAGTGGCCCACATAGTATCAAATTGCTGTTTTTATTCTAAAAGAGAAGGCGTAAGGGAGAGAGATTTAAAACTAAAACCAGGGGAGCATGCCAGAGAACTGGGTGTCCTGCTCTTCTTACTGTGAAGAGATAGGAGGGAGGGAACTGATGCTTCTTCTTGTCCCAGATGGTATCTAATAAGTTAAACAATCCATCTCCCTCAGCACAAGTAATCCTTATTTTTCATATCTCCACCATATGCACCACCATTTGGTCAGTCCCAGCGATTTTCTGCCCAATTACTGCCTAGTTTGTTTTTACTGACACAGAATTTTGTACCTACCAATGCCAAAACAGCAGAGGTGATTGTTTCCAGTGGAGGACTAGTGATAAAACATTTCCAGCTTCCAGAGCTGCACATGGAAGAGTTTATCAGTCCAGCACCTCATTTATTACTATTCTGACACCTTTAATTTCTATTTCAAATTAATTTTTAAGCTCCATGCATTTGATTCTTAGCATTCTTTGTAATTTATCTTGGAATATTAATTAATACCTCAATGAAAATCTAAAATTAGTAGGCAATCATACCCAGAATTTAAAAAATAAAAAAGATAGAAAGGAAAAGAAACAAAAAAAAAACCCTATTAAGTTTCTCTTCTTTTTAATCCCGAAAATTGAAAATTCTGTTAACTAAGTTCTTGCAGCAGCATTGGTTGAGTTAATGTATACTTTTTTCTTAATAACATTTATGTTACTTTTTTGGAAGATTAATTAAGCTTTGCATTTTATTTTTATTTCTGGAGCCATCCTTTTTATGCAAGAAGGTTGTTATCTTTTGAGAATAAGATTTACCTTTTTTGTATCTAATGTCCTAAGTCCTGATAAAGACAGGTATCAAGGAGTGAGTTGATGCAGTGGGTCTCTGATTGTTCACATTTCTTAGCTGTTGACTAACTCTTTGACTGAGTCTGGAACTGGCTATGCATGCCTAAAAGTATGGACCTTAAGTATATAATACTGAGCCAGTTCATATAATTTAGTTTTGTTCTTCTGTACATGCAAATGCTGAAGAAGAACTGATCTTCTAAGACCAAATATCTCCCAGAAATCCTTCCTTGCCGTGGAAAGACCTTGCAGGTAATAGATAAGTCAATAATATGATAGAAATCCTGTCATGATCTCTACAGTAGCTATCAAAGGGCTGGGGCAGAGGTCTGACAGTCTAGACAGCTACATCTAAACTTTCTTACAATTTGTAAACATTAATGCAGAAGCAACAAGGTCTCTTGCTTGTTTCATTTAAGAAATTTTGTATTACTGCAGCATGAGGCAAGATGTCCTCTAAATGCTATCTTCATTTTTATTAACACCTCAGAATTTGAATAAGTGGCTTACCAAATAGATTTCTGCATTAGTTCAGATAGGTCCTATAATTTCTTCTCAGATGTAAGTTGACAAAAACATATATCTAAAATGACATAATGGATTAGTAGTCCACCATAGAGTCATGGGGCCATTCAGTAAAGGATCATCAGGAAGTCTATATTAAACATTTTTTTTGTAAATATATGTATGAGAATGTGAGATTCACTTCTCTAAATGTAGACACAGAAATATTTTAACAGAATGGGTTAACATGATTCCTAAACATACCATTACAAGTAATTATAATAATTTGGAAAATGGTTTGAAATTTGGTAATATCTTAAAGCTTGTTTTCTTCTCTTCTGGATGTGATGGGTTGAATTTGGACAATTGCCAGGTGCTAAAAAAGCTGTTCTATCACTCTCCCTTCTCAGCTGGACAGGGGAGAGAAAATAAGATGGAAAACAACTCACAGGTTGAGATAAGGCCTGTAAAGTAAAAGTGAAAGTGTGAATGTGCACAAGCAAAGGAAAAAAAAAATCACTACTTCCCATTAGGCAGCAATGTACTTCCATTTCCTGTGAAGCAGGGCTTCCACATCTGTATTTGTCATTCTGGAAAGCAAAGATTTTAAACAAGTGCCTTGCTTCCTCTTACTTTTCTTAGCCTTTACATCTGAACCAACATAATATGGTATAGAATATCCCTTTGGTCAGTTTGGGTCAGCTGTCTTAGTTGTGTCCCCTCCCAAGATCCTGCCCACTCCTGTCTATGGAAGGGGGACACAATGTTGGGGAGACAGAACTGATGCTGTGCCAGTGTAGCTCAGCAGAAACCATTGGTGTTGCTGCCAACACCTTTCCAGGAACCAATCCAAAGAACAGTACTAGGAGGGCTGCTCTTGTGAAAAATAACTCCATCTCAGATACATCCAACATATTTCTTTCTCCTTGCCTCAAAACTCATACATGGATACATACAGCCAGCAAATAAAAAGATGCTTTTATTCTTGTTCATATATCAGAATCTTAATGTATGTTTGTGTCTATTCTTGGTAAGGGAGTCATCACTTTTGCTTTTTCCATAGACAAAAAGAGAACGAATATTGTAAATTCTGTGACATTAATTTGTAGCGCAAGTGAAATTATGTCTGGTTTTCAAAGGCTGTTCAGAATAAATTAATGGCAAGGAATAAAACACTGAACAAAATGCTATTAAACACTGAAGTAGCTGCACTAGATTAAAGACTATCTATGGAACAGTGTGAAATGTTGCCTGTAGTCTTAATTTGGTTTGGTTTGATTTTTCTTTGTTCCTTTGAATCCCTTCTCAGAGTGTCCAGAGGTTCAATAGGGCTAAGTGCTGGGTCCTGCATTGAGTCTCAACAATAGCATGTAACACTGATTGGGACAGAGTCACTGGAAAGCTGCCCAAGGGAAGGGACCTGGGAATGCTGGTTGACGGTGTCTGAATATGAGCCAGTGTGTGCCCAGGTAGTGAAGAAGGCCAGTAACGTCCTGGCCTGTATCAGAAGTAGTGTGGCCAGCGGCACCCAGGCAGTGATTGCCCCCTGTTCCCAGCACTGGTGAGGCCACACCTTGAGTGTTGTGTCCCATTCTGGGCCCCTCACTGCAAGAAAGACATTGAGGTGCTGGAGCAAGTCCAGAAAGGGGCAACAGAGCTGGTGAAGGGACTTGGGCATCAGTCTTGTGAGAACAGATGAGGAAGCTGGGGGTTTTTAGTCTGGAGAAAAGGAGGCTGAGGAGCGATTTTATCACTCTACAACTACCTGAAAGGAGGTTGTAGTAGTGAGGTAGGGTTCTGTCTCCTCTTATAGGACAATAAGAAAAGGTCTTAAGCTAAGTCACATAATCACACAATATTCTGAGTTGGAAAAGCTGCACTAAA
This sequence comes from Aegithalos caudatus, assembly GCA_013389925.1. Classification (NCBI taxonomy): domain Eukaryota; kingdom Metazoa; phylum Chordata; class Aves; order Passeriformes; family Aegithalidae; genus Aegithalos; species Aegithalos caudatus. Next base: position 40,744 of record WEIU01022403.1, read on the forward strand.
AGTTTGAATTAGATATTAGGAAAAATTTCTTCACTGAAGGTTGTCCAATACTCGAACAGGATGCCCTGCCCTGTTAATTGAGTCACCATTCCTGGAAGTATTTAAAAGATGTGTATATGTGGTTCTGAGAGACATAATTTAGTGGTGGACTTGGCAGTGCTGTGTTAGCAGATTACTTCAATGATCTGAGAGGTCTTTTCAAACCTAAATGATTTGATGATCCTATGAATGTATTTTATATTTTAAACATGAGCTTTTTAAACTTTGTCTTCCCCCAGCTCACTGGTATTAAAAATGTAATTTTAATACCAGCTTTCTTTCCATGCCACAGTGATAAAAGTTTTCAGCTTTCATTTCTTAATGCTAAGCAAAACAATTGTGTTTTCATCAGGTATCAATACATTTAAGGGCCAATGTTTGAGTATTTCTAATAGATTTAGTGTTATCACCTTATGCAGTGAGAGACCACTACCACTATTAAAAAATAACTGTTTTCCAGGCTTGTAATTTCCTCCAAACACACTAAAGAGGATGTTTATCACAGTTGAGATGAATAAATATGTTATGTTACTAAAGAATGAAGAAAAAAGAGGAAAGAAAAAAGGATAAGGAAAAATAAAGAGAACAATTTGGAATTAGATTCAACATAAGTCATATCTGGACCACAAGTCAGTAGAGAGAGTCAGGAATGGAACAAACCAGTATTCAGAAAAAAACTGCTCAGGAATACCATTTTACCATTATAAATATAGGCAAAATAACGTTATGCACTATGTTTATTTTTCAATACTTGAAAACTACTGGTCCAGCTTTAAAAATGGATTTTGCAAGGATGATTTTAGATCCTCTAAACTCCTCACAGGATAAATAGAGTTGTGACTTTAGAATGGCTTAAAGAAAAATAAATAGTTGAAGACTTGAAGATGTTTTGGTACCATGGATTGATACATTTGATCTTCTACCTACATTAAAAGTTACCAAGTAAATTTTAGTTGTTTAAAGCCTTGTCGTAGCCTTAGATATTTAAGTATTTAACTGAATACTTGTTCAGAAATGTGGAGTTTGATGTCTGGAGATTCTCAGATTGGGGGTGAAGGGCCCATGAATTTTATATTTCAGGAGGTGGTCTTTATCCATATAGAAAAATGTATTAAAAGGAGGCAGGCTTTGCATGCCTTGCTGAAGCACAAATACCAATGAGTCAAGAATACAGAATTTTAGAAAACTCAAGTCCTAAGCAAGCACATCAATGTGTAGGTTTTGGTTTTGTTGGTTTTTTTTTGGGTTTTTTTTTATATCCACTCTCAGATCCTATGTTGAAATATAGAAACAGTTCATGATTCAGAAATTCAACATTTTATTAATAATGATTGGAGTCCTATCCAGTAGAATAAGAATACATCCTTTAACAAAATTTATACTGTATGCTTGACTTTATTTTGGGTTGTCTCTGACAGACAAAAGAGGAGATGGTGGTGTTAAAAGAAGATGTACGGGTTACATAACTCTGTGGAACTCAGGAGCCATCTGGCTTTTCAAGAATATGGTGTGTCTTTCTGAGAAGGGTTTGCTTAAATTAGCTAAGAGCAAAATAAACAATTGTTAAAATTACTAGAGCACTGAAAATAGTGTTGCTTTTATTAGAAACTCTCTTCTCTTCTAGTACATGGGACACTCAATATACTTTTAATTGAGAGGAGTTTAAAATCCAATTATTCTCTTTAGCAGTTCTGTAATTTTAATATATATTTCTGTTTTTTTCTTTGAATTCAATACAATGATAGCCAACTAGATATAAATAAAGCTGTCTAGAATATTAGATTATTCAAGTATTTGAGATTTTGGTATTGTTTTCCCAGTTTCACACAGCACTGAGCAAGAGGTTGAAATTTAAGCAGACAACTCAGAAAAAATAGCAAAATCTCCAAGTATGTCCAGTGTTTTTTTTCCTAAAATTGTTCTATGGAGATGTTCATGGTGATTCTTTATTATTTACCTTTATATCTCTAAGATAAGTCTGGGACTGATTATTTCCAGCCTTCAACGCTGAAATGTTCTGCTTCATACAGCTTCAGGAAAGTAGTCTAAAGAACCTGATAAGGAAACACTACAGTAAAATGTCAGTGTTTAATGGAAAATTACTTCAAAAGGATTCAAAGAAGAAAGATAATATTATTATTTTCAGAAGTTACTATCTGTTTTGTAACATCATTATGCTAGTACAATTAATAATACACTTTGAGAGAATGAAGCACTGGTTCTGACACCTGTCAAGTGCTTTTCAATAGGCAATTTTAAAACATAATAATGCAAATGAGTACCGATTGTGGCACTTAAATTTTTATTGTTATGGAGAGTACTTTCTCTTTTCAAAGCTATAAAAATATTGGAGCATTACTATATCATGGAATGCATAACATTCTATATTATTCTATAAAATATAGTGATAATTCTTATTTTAATATTGTCTAATATATTTTTATTTTTCACAAGCTCTATGGTAATCTGTATTTATAAAAATAAGGTCAGGTATGGCTTTTATGTGTTCTTTTGCATTGCACCTAATCTATTAAAAAGGCTCCAAATCATTATTTTATCCCACGGTTCAATATGTTAAAATAAACTTTTTCCTATTTTAAGTTAAATATTTTTCAGAATGGTGATAACAATTCTGGCATTTCAAGACAGAAGGTTACAGGAAAAGGAATACTTTTCAATACACACAATATGTTGAAATCTGTATTCAGGTGAAAGTGAGAAATGCAAATTGAAATAATTCTTTTAAAGCCTTGACATTTGTCAGCAGCTTCTTATATTCCACTCATCAGTTCCTGCTGTCAGGAATAACTACAGGTAGTGCTGTTAAAAGAACACTAAGGTTAGTCATTATGGTTGATACATTCCTTAATCTGTAAAGTCTGTGAACTCCCTGATCTGGAAACTGTCATAAAAAGGTGAAATGGGATTACAACCCAAACTGTCTCAGCTTGTCTTCACAGAAAAGGTACTCCAGCCCTCTGATCATTTTCACAGCCCTTCTCTGGACCTGAACTTTCAGATTGAAGTCTCTCTTGTGCTGGGAGCCACCGAGATGGGTGCAGTGGTCCAGGTGGGGTCTCACCAGAAGCAGAAGCAAAGAAAATGATCCTTCACATCTGGTGAGCACTGGTGAGGCCACACCTGGAGTACTATGTCCATGTTTTGCTACCCAGTACAAGAGACATGAAACTACTGGACTGAGTCTAGCAAAGGGCCCCAAAGTACATTAAGGGAGTGAAGAACCTGTCATATAAGACTGAGTGAGCTGAGACTGTTACCCTGGAATACAATTTAGATCTGGCCCGAACAGTTCATTCTTATAAGTGCAGAAGAGAATACAGAGCACCAGAAGGACCACTTCTGTTGATATGAACTCTGCCTAAATGAGCCCAGAAGGAATCTCATCAGTATCTCTAACACCTGAAGGGAGAGTGCAAGAAGATGGAGCCAGGATCTTTTTACTGGTGTCCAGTAACAGGAGTAGAGACCATAGGTAAGAGCTGAAACTCAAGAGATTTTCTCTGAACATCAGGAAGTACTTTTTTTACTGATGTTGACTGGCTTTTGATACAGGTGATACAGAGAGCTGACAGAGAGGCTGTGTAGTTTTCCTCATTGGAGATACTCAAAAGCTGTCTGGACAGTGCTCATCCTGCGCTACCTGACTCCGCTTGACCAGGGGTGTTGGACCAGGTGACCCCCTGAGGTGCCTTTCAACCTCAGGTATTGTGATTTTATGATTGTCAGAGCTTGAATGAGTAATGGTCATAAACTGTGACTGCAAGGATTCAAATGGGGTATAAAAATGACTTTTCCACCAGGATGAAAAAGTGGATCAAAAAGTGGAACAAGTTATCATACCTTGAGGTTGTGGATTTTCTGTTCATAGAGGTTTTCAAGATTGGACTAGACACAGTACTGGGCAACCTAGAATCATAGTGCTATGTTCTAGTTGATAAGATGGTGATCAGTCACAAGTTGGACTCAATGACCTTAATTCTAAGTGCTAAGTCTAGTCATTTCTTGAACACTTCCAGGAATGGTGGATGCACTACCTCCCAGGGCAGCCCATTTCATTATTTGACAAATCTTTATGTAAAGAAATTCTTCCTGAAACCTAGCCATATACCTGAAAGGTTTAAGATTCACGTTTGAACCCTGTTCCTCTAAGACTCCATCTCCTATGCTAGTCTCTTAAAGGACAAGAATTACCTCTTTTGGGTTTCAGGGAGTTCCATCCAACTCGCATCCTTTTATTTGAACTATTGTCCCTAAACATTTTGTTGGCTTCAATGAAACTCTTGTGTTGTACATACACCTTTTGTCATGATTTCAAAGTAAGGTATTTCAGTAATAAATAATGCAAACGGTCCCAAATATTTTAGGGGAATAAAAATGAAGAAAGATTCTACACCACCTCTACAAAATAACTTGGCATGGGAATGATCTTAGTATCTAGAAGCATTATGTAAGGTCTGGGTCCCATCAAAAATAATCTGTGCAGTTAGGTTTACATATAACAAAATACAACTGCTCAACTTCACTAAGAACAAATATACATGTAGGTATTATTTGACCAAACTAGAGACACAGTCAGTCAGTTTTTCTGTTTGGCCTATTCAACGTCAGATTATTTTTTATGCCAGTGGCTAGGGCCTGTCATTGCAAAAGGTCCATTTTCATAATTAGGCCCAAATTTTTGTTATAGTTTGCCCTAGTTCTGTCAACAAGTAAATCAAAAGGTCTTAATATTATTTTTATCATATTAGTTAAATAATTGTTTTAAAGTGATAATAACATACATAGCTCAAAATATTTGTTCTTGTTTTCATGTAACTGATGGGCATTGCATAAACCAGACATAATGTTCCACAGTTTAGGTGGGTATATATCAAAAGTCATTAATAATAAAATACCTTCAGAACATGTTACTCTAAAGCAGCTCCTGTGTATTAAATAATCAAGTAACACAATGTATATTTATAAGCTTTTATGTATAAGGTTAATATGTATAGACACACAGAGACATAAAGACCATTAAAAAAGGAAAAAAAAAGTAAAATAACAACAAAAAAAAAAATAGGAGGGAGAGCAGGACAGGATGAAAAAAAAAATTATTTTTAAAGTGAATGTTTCTTAAAATATTCCAGGAGAAAAATTACTCTAAGTAGGGACATGAGAAAGGTTAAGAAAGATACTTTAATAAAAAACAAGAATCAAGTGGCCATGTCATGGCCTAGATTGTTTCTAGGTTTTGTCAGCAGATACAAGATGTGCTGCTATCATTTCAAAGAGTCTTTTTTCTCATACTAAGAAACAGCTGTGAGAAGCAAAATAGTAGAAGACATATTTCATTGAAAAAGAAATAATCGGGTCCAATAATTTAATGTTTTGCCTTTTCTTCTGTTTAAAATAATTAATTTGTATGCATGTTGATGTTGAAGGGATAGCTCCATGGACACCATTATTTAGTGTGCTTAACACCAATTCAATAAAAATATATTAAGTCTTCAGGAACTCTTGCAGGAATTACTGTTTTTTCACTCATCAGCTGTTCTTGTTCTGTGATGTATTCAATTTCCCTAGAATGATTATGGCAAAAGCTATTTTTATCAATAATCTTGATGGACTGATGTTTTATTCCTGTGATAAATATTAAACATGTAAATAACACTAAAATTATTTTTCCACATTCTCCTGAAAAATCGTAGTATTTTGACACATAAATTCAGTCTGCAACCCAGCACTGTTACTGAAGAGATTAGGGATTATCCTTAATGTTAATTGAGAGCAATATGTGTCTCTTCTACAATAGAGTAAAATTAATGCCAAAAGTTTGCTAAGATGAGTAGCCATGACTGGCTTAGGAAATTCACAGGTAAAGTTACAAAACATTTAGAGAAAAGAATGTGATGATCCTAGCAGTAATTTAGTAGAAAATGCTGGTTTGGAATCACCTGTTTGGAAATGTAGTTTAAAACAAGGTAATAACATACGGTTTTGTTTTGGCAGTTTTCTTTTACAAACAGTTTTTTTAGAAAGCATATCAGAATAATCCTTTATAACTATAATATAGGACATGTTAAGTCCTTGTTCTCCCAAGAATGTTCTGTGAAAATAACAATAGAAAATGTAAAACAACGAGGCTTTTAAAATTTCAGAAATGGCAGAGTACATGAGAAAAACTGACATTCCTTTTTCAAACTACAGATTTCACAAAATCACAGAACCGTCAAGGTTGGGAGAAACTTTCAATATCATCTAGTGCAAACTGTCAACCTAGCACCATCATAATAGCTCCTAAAGCATAACCCCATGTGTCATATCCAGACACCTCTTGAACACTTCCAAAGACTGTGACTCCACAACTATCCTGGGAAACGTATTCCAATGCCTAACCACTATTTCAGTGGCAACTGCTTCTGTATTTAAATGCAAATAAAATACATATAAGAATAATATAAATAAGTGTTCATTTTGAAGCCTTTTTTTTTTTTTTTTTTAACATACATGGTCAATAGATTAACTACCAGATTTTAGGTAATACTTGAAACTTGTATTTTATGAAATCACTAGAAAAATAATCTGTGGGCTAAAACAACGGTAAGAAACTGGAATTTATTTAATGAGGTACAATGACTTGAAATGACAAACAATCATTACTTAAAGACATACTCATTACAAAATTAAGATAGTGTAGTATTAAAATGAATGCAAAACAACTTGGTCAATTGTTGGTTTACCCTTTTAGGGAGCCACCTGATTAGAGGATTTTCCCCAACAAAGTCCAGTACCAGTGTCTGAACATATGAACAGTTTGCAGCTTTGATCTTCGAAGTTGTTTACTTTCTCTTATCTCATGGCTCACCAGCTGCCTAAGACCTGGCCAGCTTGCTGGAAAACAAAGCTTGCAAAGACCATGAGACACCCAGCTCAAGGTCTTTTATGAACTTTTTGCCCAATTAATTCACAGAACGTACTATATTTACAATTCTGCACCAACAATTACCACCTATTCTAAACACAAAATTTCTACATCAAATTTACCTCCACCGATGTCTTTGTGCCACTGTCACAGCAGAAAATGGAGTAGAAGAAAAAGGAAGGCATAAGATACCACCCCAAAACCTCCATCTTGCTCTCATCTATCTCCATGCTAGAATACCAAAATTATAAATTTTCACCCTGTGACAAACTAATCTACTACTTCTTTCTAATCCTGCTTTTAATTCATCCTCGAGTGTGAGAAGTTTTTCCCATGGACTAAGGTCAAAGGCAATGCCTTCATGGGGTCCCAGCTGGGGTCTTGGAACCCCAGGGTAGTTTGAGGGATTTTCCCTGTGCCCTGGATTCCAACAGTCAATGACTGGGAAATCAAAGAGAGATTGCATAAGCCAAAAGACAGTCATACTGTAAAGGATTAATAAGAAGAATTACATCAAGTAAGTGATGCTAAATCTAGAAAACTAGAAAGATTCATTCATGTATATTCGTAAAAAAAGAGTGAACATGGAAACTTTCTGCATATAGGTAATCAGACAAGTATACAGATACAATACAGAAAAGAAACAGAAAAAATGTAATAGATATGGAAATATCTTCAGTAGCTTATTACACTTTTTTGTTTCAGCCATCACTGAAGAAAAAAGACTAATTTTAGTCACATACTGCATAGCATACAGATAATTTTGACAGGGAGATAAGAATATGGGCCTGAAGGAAGAAAGAATAAGCAACAAAAGTTTTATGTTATCTCAAGTACAACAAGGCATAAGGAAATTGACCCTAGAGCAACAGAACTAGTCAAAGGGATATTTCAAGTAATGCTTGTTACTTTACAGAATTTATAGAAAAAGAATATGCATGCCCTAAGAACTAAAGAAAAGGAGGTCTGGAGGAATTATATATCTGTCAGCCTAATTTTTATCTGGGAAATGACTTATCAATATACTTTAAAAAATCAGCTTTAAAGTAAAAAGCATAAGAAAAAGGATAGCTTTGTCAAAAAATGCAGAAATATCCCATCCTCATTCCTTATCAGCCTAACTACTCTAATCCATAGGAGGAAAAACATGTAATATAGCTTTTTACTTTCCATAGTTGTCAATGTTACACAGTATCACGTAACAAAACTTAGGAAACATGGTTCAAATATAATCACAATGTCAAAGTGCACAAGTGTTTGTGGGGAGGAGGAAAGCAGACACTCTGCATATATCCCAGTGATCACAAACAAAGCATGAAGGCATATTCTTTAGGCATTGTGTATTTTTAGGCATTACTATACCTATTAATTAATTTCAGATTATATTTCAATCTATATTTTCCGTAACCCATGTATTTCAGATATTTTTGACATACATACCTAAAGGAAAAGGGCATTAATTAATCTTCTTCCTGACTCTTGGATTTATTTGTTTTCTAAACATATTTGCTAATGCAATTTACTTACTTCCTCTTTGTTCTCTCATCCATAAACTTGATATTGCATCCGAGTTTTACTCAATTGGGCATGTTTTAGAGATGCTTGAGATTTCATTTCTGTTTTCTTTTCTAACCCTGAAATAGTTTCCATCCATCTGCCAAGGTTGTGTTCCTGTAGTGATCAGTAATTAATCATCAGTGATTTGTGATTATAGCCTTGGACCTTGTCTATTGTCCCACAATTGCACTTTCAAGGCTATTTCTATCAGCTTCTGCTTGCTGGTTTGGGAGTCCTTGAAATAATCCTATATTTCTTCAGTAGCTTTTAAACTGTGATTCTATTTACATACCCAGGCACTCATGAGTATGGCTGTAAAGTCATTGAAAAGTCCACTATAAAAAAATACATGAGCTATCAGAAGACACACACACATTTAAGTATAGTTTTTTACTAATTCTTGTACAAACACTGGCTCACTATCAAAATTGTTTTGTTTTGTTTTTTTTTATTTTCCTCAAAGTAGATTCTTGATCACTTTATATCTTATTATTGTTGCAAAACTTGCTCATCTAACTTTTTTCATTTTAAAAATAAAAGGCCATTTTTTTCTGCATTTCTACGCAGGAAATTCAAACAAAAGGATACGTCTATTCTTCTGGAATTACTTATTTTTCAGATTTCCTACCAGTTACCAGTATAATTCATCACAAGATATTTATAGCTAATCTAAACTCTTTATTGGACCTTTCATGATTTCTTTCAGTCTGTCTGACTTGCATCATACTGAAATGAAATGTCTGTTTTATAGGTCATGGGGGATATTTGGGTTGTTTTATTTGTTTGGGTTTTTTTCTTGTTGGCTTTAATTTTTTAAAACTATCATAAGATTTATCAAGTCTTATTGTAAGTATTTTTGTTAGTTTATCTCTTCCTGTATCATCACTACTAATGAAGAAAAAGTGTTTCATAAGTGGCTTTAATTTTTTAAAACTATCATAAGATTTATCAAGTCTTATTGTAAGTATTTTTGTTAGTTTATCTCTTCCTGTATCATCACTACTAATGAAGAAAAAGTGTTTCATTGGTTTCTTGAGATGAGTTTTTTCTGACTTTGAAAATGGGACAATGTGTCCTCATTGCCTATCCTGGAAGAGTATAGGTAGAAAGGGGAAGTACACACATTCTTAGAGCATTTCACACTGCTAAATTAGTTTCTGTTATGGCCACATTATCCACCCACACTATGGTTCATAGCCAGAAAATAATTCCAGAAGGGAAAGGGAAAAAGCCCTAAATAATTTTTTTCTTATGTTTAGCTGTGTCTTGTTTTAAACTTTATCTGTGTTCGAAAAAAGCATTTTGGTGGACCAAACTTGTATTTTTTTTTCCCATTGAATAATAGACAGAACAGTAGTAGGGGGTTTGCTTATATTTCCTATCAGTAGACTGTGAATACACTTAGAGATTCATTTTGAGGTCCTCAGGCTGCAGAGGGTGGAACTAGCTGAAGGTAAATAAGCAGTAAACCATTTTTAACCTCTTACATTAAGTTTCTAATTTTGGCTTTGTATCATCAAAAATTACTTTCTCACTGGTTACTAATTCTTTGCATTCCTGATTTAGGTATTAGTAAATCAGTATTGTCAGTGAAGAAAACTGAAAACTTTTGAATGCTCCTTCAGGTGTTAAGGAGAATCTCTTGTTTTCCATGCAATAAATAAAATGTTAAATCTTTCTATCTGATTTGATGTATAGCAAATCACTATTATAAAAAATAAGAAACTAGCAGGATGTTTAAAACAGGCCCATCACATATGGCTTTGTATTGTTAGTTTCTGCCTGGAGTTGAGAATAGCAAACTGCCTTTTGAAGAGAAGATACTTAGCAACAGAGATAAAAAACATATTTCTGTAGAAGTATAGCTCAGCAAAAGTTAGGGCACCTAGGATCTCTCTAGGGAAAATGAAAAAAAAAATTATTCTCAAAATTCCATCTACCTGCAGACAGGCCAGGCAATACATTTTTGAAACTGGGTCACTGTGAAGGCAAGAACACATCTGAGTTCAGAAGACAATACTGAAAGAAATGTGAGTTTTCCAATGAGTTCAACATATAACTAAGAATATTTAGACCTGAGGTGTCAATTTTTTGCAGTTTATGTTTTACATTTTTTGGACAAAAGGAAAACTCAACAAAAAATTACGAAAACTAAAGAAGTGAATAGGAATTAAATCTGTTTTGTCATCTGTCTTAATGACAAATTAGGAACACTAAAGTCTCGACACCTAAATTCCAATATTAACAATGCAATGTGTCTGTAAATGACCTTCCTAAGAGTCTATCAGAATTTTTAGACCTTGATAGGGATTTTGATTGTCCATCTCTATTCATGTTCTGCATATATAAGACAATAGAGTAGAGTGCCGTGGTAAATTCAAAGAGCCATTTCTGAAAGGTCACAGATCTTGGAAGTTAGTCCAATATATTCTTTTTATCTATTATTCCCATCCTAAAAATGTGTTTATATATTTATTGTAAACCCACCTAGATTGGAATACAAGAGAATGCCATACAGGAAATGTACTTGTTGAAATCCTAGTAGATTCTGAAATTGCAGACGACTGAAATTTTGATGACTGCAAAATATTTCCCTCTCATGCAGCTAAAAACCCCTGAAGATTTTGTTGCATAGGTTCTTTCCCCCCTGGGAAAGTGAGCAAAAAAAATCATTTTCAATAAATGAGAGTATTGTCAGAACATCTCATTCAACAAAAAATCCTTTGTTGTTGTATTTAGGAGGATGTATTAAATTAGTAATGGTTAAAGGTCAAATATTCAGACTCCAGGAAGTTGCAATGCTAGCAGTAGTACAAATCTCCAATTGACGTGAATTGGTTGTTATAAAAATAAAAGCTGGCAAATAATAATTACAAATTCAGAGAACATATATAGTAGATTGCCACTAGCATTTGACAGAACCTATTTGCATATCCAGTTTTCCAACCTTAAAAGCAAGCAGAAATATCTATGAAGAATTATTACTTCTTCTCCTTGAGACAATAGAAGTAATTTTTTGTTAAAAGCTTAGTCTGTGCGAAAAGTTATAGGATAAGACAAGGAATGAGGAATTGATCTGATATTCTTTAGGAAACTAATAGATTTTCACTCTGACAAAATGTTGTTGTTCAACCTTCCTTGCACGGCTACATACAGTAAGGAATTTTTACCTATAGACAGGAAAAACACAGTCATAGATCTTGAATTATTCCAGCTTTAGAGGTGCTTCAAAGACTTCTTTTTTTACTAGAATTAATCAGTTTTCAGAATAGATGTTATGACTGTGCACAACCTCTGCTGTCTAAGGACACATCTACTTCAAATCATGCCCACACATCCAAAAAAGATGATGCATAATTTTGGAAAAATAATAATACTTTATTATTTCTGTGAAATGTTTCATTACTAGGCAATCAGTATAATGTTAAAAATACACAACTCAGTTTGTCTTAGTAAATTTTCATCTAATCCCAGAGAAACAGTTTTCTGTGTTTGTAGCTACGAAAAACAGAAGAGGAACTGTGGAAAACAAAAAGAATAGGTTGGCCATTTCCATTTTTCCATGCAATTTATGAAGTAGTGAGTATGATTTCAAACAAGGTCAGTGTGCTTCTGAAGATTTAAAGACCAGCAGGATCCTCATCCCCATCACCAGACACAGCAGGGACAGGGCAGGTGTGTCCAAGAGGGCCACAGCAGCCCTGGCTGACTGGATCTGCTTCTTCCCTCCTGGTCCCCTCCCATGTAGGGACTTCCTAAAGGCGGACAATGAGAGCAGGGAACACACACTGGGATCTCCAAGCATGACTTCCAGCCTAAGGAGAAAGTAAGGCACAATGTCAGCATCAGAATCGTGCTCCTCCAAGAAGAGAGACAAGAACTCCATCACAAACTTCGCCTCCCTCCAAGTAGGAGGACTCCTGTTGCTGCAGTTTGCTGCAGTGCTCTAAACCAGAAAATTCTGTAACTGGACTAATTATGTGGACTAGTACACTAACTAAAGCACAGATTGGACTGACAGTAGCTGACTGAAACCTGCACCTGTAAAATATGTTTCATTTTTTTTTTTCCTGTGACTAGATTTCAGTGTAACAAAGAAATCCAATGGCATCATTGGATTCATAGTTTTGGGAATAGAAGACTAGGGCACTTACAAAAGATTATACTTCATTACAGCAATTGTTCTTTCTCTATAAATACCTCCACAATTCATCATCCAGAAGCCAGTGAAGATGAGACAGGTTTGTGTTAGGAATGTTAAGACTGCTGCCACATCTCCAGTTGCTCCATTCCAGAATCATTTCTGCCCCAGTCTGGAATCATTCCAGACCTGTGTCCTGAAACTCAAGTGTGAGCTACAGATGCAGCTTCTGCTTTCCTGTAGCTGATACCGATGGCGAGGGGTGCCCACCACTTGTTCCGACTCCAGTAGCTACTCCCAAATTTCACTCACAGATGCTCGGGTCTCCCCTGTGCCCTTATGGCACATACACAGAGACAGACACACACACAGAATACAGAGTGAGATTATGGATAGAGGCAGTTAAGAAAAGATTTAGCAGGAAGATATAGGAAAACAGGACAGATTGCAGTGATCAAGCACATGGTTTTCAGCCAGACAAGAATACTGAAAAGTCTTTTTTTGCATGCTACCAACCCCTTTTATACGCCTATCCCTATCTCTGCTCCCCCCTGCTCCCCTTCCCTTGAATATCAGTAGACACTGTCCCACTAACCCATTCCAGCATGCAGAACTACCAGGTTCTCATTCTCATCCATTTCAAAAGGCCATCAATTCCACATACCTGTGCAATTTAGCATTGTCTTGTATTGGAGTAAGAAAATATAAGAGGTTAGATTGTCACGATATGACGCAGAAATGAAGGCACAGTACTCAGCGAGCTCGAAGGCAGGAAAAAAAAAGAGGAAGTTTATTTACCACTTAGGTTTTATAGTTTTCCAGGGATTACCCCTGGATTGGATAGAGAAGTTACCACCTCTCCATCCACACTGGTGGAGACAAAAGTCCATCAAATGTGTCTCCTTGAGAAAAGAATGTAAACAAAGATTGTTNTATAAGAGGTTAGATAGGCTATTTTAGAATAATAAGAATGAAAATAACACTAGAGTAATGCTTTAAAAATGTAATTCTTTTAAAAAAATATTTTATTTGAAATAGAAGTTTTTTGAGCTTCAGGTCTTGCCTAAATGTATGCTGTAAAAAAAAAAAAAAAAAATTAGACCTTGTTATTATATTGGGTTTGTGTTGTGGGGAGAAAGAGTGAAGTAGAACTATCCCAGGCAACTAGCAATAGAATAAGAGAAAATGGCCTCAGGCTGGGCCAGGGAAGGCTCAGGTTGGACATCAAGAATAATTTTTTTCATTGAAAGGGTGGTTAAGCATTGGAATGGGCTTCTCAGGTAAGTGGTGGAGTCAGCATCTCAGAAAGGGTTAAAGAAAAGACTGGACATGACAGTCCTGTGGTTTAATTGACAATGATTGTGGTGTTTGGTTAAAGGTTGGACTCGATATTGATGTGTTCTCCAGCCTTACAGATTCTATGATTCTGTTGAAATGGAAAGCAGCAGAATGGAACAATTGTGATTTCTGACTTGAAGAGTTTCCTAGGTAACACTTCTGAAGCTAATACACACTCAATGTCCTGCAGCTTCATCATTTTCAATGAGAAAATAATATCACAGGAAACAAGACTGAACCTACCATATGGTCATGATTGCCAAGATATTTCTTCTTTCTTTTACATATAAATTTTGTTCCAGTGGAGCTTGAGGACTTCCGACACATCTAGAATTTGCAGTTTTGACAAGGCCACAGGACAATCAGAAATGTCAAACTTGTAGTACACATATCGCTAGCACAATATAAATGAAATATATAATATATTGGGCGTAAATCAGGTCTGCTGCTGATGCCTACAATCTGTGTAAGCTGAATAAATTCAGCACGCCCTGAATATGTCAAACACACTATGTTTGCATACACCAACAGGGAAACACATTCCAAGATGGGGCTAATGTTGCGGTGGAAAGTGTATGGATACAGTCTATAAAAAATGGATGACACAGTATACAAACCCACATACTTAGGGTAGCTACAGGAGGCTGATGAGTATATTTATTTTTGTATTCAGCATTGTGTCTAATTGGCAATATTAGGCTTCTAGCAGGTGAGACAATCAGTGGCTGATGCAAGAAAAGTACAAAAGATGTAAATATTTTTTGTATCTAAATAAAGTTAAAAATTATATTAATTTTACTTTTCACTAGTTATATGTCATTGCATATTCAAAGAAGTCTTTATTAAAAGAGTAAACTTAATTCCCAGAAATGGTTATTTGAAGTTATCTCAAGAATTTACTGTTTTTAGAAACATATCTTCAATGGATAATCATGTTGCTCTTTCTTAAGACCTGAGGAAACTTGCCCATACTGTTGTACTTGCATGAATGCTTTGGACAGTGTAGTCTATGTTGATCTTCATAATTTACATAAATTACTATGGAGATGCCCACCAACTGAACAATTTTTTATAAAATCTATTTGAGAAGCTAAAAAGAAAAAAAAAAAAAAAAAAAAAAAAAAAAAAAAAAAAAAGTAGAAAAATGCAAGAACTGTAGCACTTTTCTGGAAGATGCTTTATGCTTCCTGGCATCCACTGATGGGTAGTCTGATTATTATGAGCCTTAAGATTTAAATCTTTTAACAGCAGGTATTAAAAGACTGCTTTCTCAAAATCTATTTTCAGAAAAAATGTACATCTCTTGGAGATTATGTGAATCAGAGAAAAGATAAAACAAGCTATAAGAATTATAAGTATAATTTAAAAGTCCAATCTCAGAGAAAATATGTTATTTAAGAAAAAGAAAGGCTGATGTAAATTACAGTCACCATGTGCTTTTCCCTCACATGACAAGATTTTTTATAATTTACAGTCAAGAAACCCAAGTTAAGTGGGTTGCATAGCTAAATGCTATATTTTTTCTTAAAAAAAAAAAAAAAAAAAAAAAAAAAGAAAAAGAAAAAAAGTTTAAAAATAAAAGAAATAAATTTACTCAGTAAATGTAAAATATTTACAATTTCTTTAACTGAAAAAAGAAAGGCAAATATATCCATTATGAAAAAAAATTCAGGTTGGAGTTCAATCGGAGAAAGGTATAAGAGAGAGTAAAGAAAAAAATTTCACCATTCTGTTTTGGCTAATTAAGCTTAGTTATTGCCCCTGGAAAGTATATAAAAGGTAGTCATATAGATAGTTTTTACCTTACTAATTTTGTCTAAAATGAGATGGAGTAGATTAATTTCAAGAGATTTAAATGCTTTATAGAAAGTCATATTTTATTAATAAATTAATTGATTGTTTAACAGTGACTCCATTCATTTTCCTTGGGATACCATTGTTTGTTTGACATTTTTTCTCTTCCTCTCTGAGGTAAAGTTCCTGTGACCACTCTGCTTGGCTCCTGCCCTCAAGACCTCTTGGCTATTAAACACATCATTTATGTCTTCAACTTTCTCTTCAGGAAGGATATACAGCTTTCATAGCTTGCCTGTATTTAAACTTATAATTTTCAAATTTACTAGGAGGTTTCTTTTTCCTCGAAACATGGTATTTCTTTTCTCAATCTAGAGATTTTTTACTTGCATAACGCTTTCTTTTGGACTGCAAAAGTAAGGGAAAAACAGTTTACATGTAATAGAACATTTCCACCATCATATTCATCTCCATTTAAAAATCAATTATTTAAATTAAAAAAAAAAAAACCTGAAAAATTACTTCTAAATATGTATTTGGATGGTGAACTAAATATTTTTTATCAAAACATAGGTATCTAGACCTTAAGGCTCTCTATATATGTTGATATAGATATGTACAAGAAGATTAACTGTGTTGGGCGTCCTTGGGAAAGTAAAGTAAGCCCTTTCTTCACAGGAATGAATGCAGAAAGCTTAGCTTTTTTCAAGATGTCCATGAATGACTAAATTTCAGATGATTAAAAATAAGTAAAATTTCTACACACTGTTTTTTTTTGTCAGCTGGAAATTATTTGAATGTTTTACACTATAGAATTTTTCCTTTGCTTTGTCAGTTTAATTTTGCAGATCACAATGTGGTCTGCCCACAGACAGATTAAATGAGTAGCTTCAAATTAACAATCTCTTTCAAAAATTTTCTGATAGAGTACCCATACTAAACAGAAAAAAAAAAAAAAAAGTCAACTCTCTTTTATATTTTTCTTAAGTATAATTAATGGACGTTATGAAGAAAAAGCTGCAGAGATCTCATTTCGAAAGCTTTTTTTTCTGGAAAGAAAATCAAAAGGAAATCTGCTTTAGGGTATTTTATGCACTTGTTTGAAGAGGGTTACATTTGTTTCTAGGAATATTTAAAGAGACATATTTTGATAATATGCTATAAAACTTTCCTTTTATCTATTTTGACTATAGAACTGAATGTATGTGGATCTGTTTCATTGCATCCGAGAAGGTTGTCCTAGTTCTGGAGAACCATCTGGAGACTTCATCTTTTCACAGGTTCTTACTAGCAGACCATCACTACATATTTTCCCTCCAAAAATTAATATAAGAAATATGATTTGTATGAAAGGGGATCACTGAAGTTTCCCAGAAGATGTGTGACTGTGGAAAACTAGAAATCCAGGCTGTAAAGTTTGAATGCATCTCTAGCTGCAATGTATGAACAGTGTTTTTTAGGAGGGGGTTTGGAAGAACTCCAAACTAGTTTAGGATTTATCATTGTTGCTCTTCAGCTGTCCATACAAGAAAAAGTATCAGTAACAAAATTCCGGACTAGAAGGCTATCGAATTATTGTAAATATTTTCTTTCCCATCTCACTATGATTTTATCATTATTTTGAAATAGATGAATGTACAAATTCATAGTATTTTAACATAATCATGTCTTATACCTTACCCTCCTAAAGGCTATTCAAAGAGCATTCTCTCAATCTGCAGTAGGATTTTGCATGGTATTTCCACCCTGACAATGAATTTTCTATTTTCTTTGTGTTTTATGCTGCTGAAATGCCTCTTGAACAAAGCTTATGGTGTGCAGTTTACCTTCATTTACTTTTCATACACAAAATAAATTATATATATATTTTTTTTTTTGTTATGGGCCGTCATCTTACATTAACTATACTTTTTCGTCTTTTATTTAATCTATAATACAGGTAGATATCACATTATTACTGATCTCTGCTCCCTGTCGTATCCCCAAATTAAATAATATCCTAGGAAGTCTTTGTAAAACAGGCTTTTAATCTTTTCTGATACCTGTTCTGCTCTTGGCTAGTTAGAAAGTAGTAACAACAAAAAATCTGCAAACGTTTCAAAATTGCTTCCATGTTACATTTCAGCAAAACTTATATCCATTAAAATTTTTTTCTTAAGTGCTAAGGATAGAATCTCAAGGCTCAAAGGTATTTCAGAGGTGGCAGAGACTAATAGGATTTTTTTAGCTGGCAATAAGTAATGTAGATAGACAGAGATGATAAAACCAGGGTGAAAACCTTTTAATATTTAATTGCATACATTGGAGGAAGAGAAGAAGAAAAAGAAAGGAAGAGAGACACAGAACAAAGGAAAAAAAAATACAGAGTCAGGGAGGAAGAAAAGGAAAGAAGGAAAGAAGAAAGGAAAGGAAGTGAGGAGGGGTCACATGAGTATTATTTGTCCTCACTGCTCATTTTCTCCTCAGAAAAACCAATTTTTATCCCCAAATTTTCTCCAGAATATTGGAGTCTGCTGCTATTTTTCAACACAAGACTAAAAAACTTTTTCAGCAACAATTTCTCGCTGCCTCTGGAAGGTTGTGAGTCCTAGGCAAAGTTTTTCTAATGCCCTATTTTTTCTCATTTAGTGACTCCCTTTCAGGTAAAAAAAAAATATTCTAATAACATTATAGGATATATGATAAAAGACTTTTCTCCACAAACATGAAGAGCAATTGCAAACAGTGAAATCCTCATAATCTAATCAGAGAAACACCAACGCTGGGTTCTGCTCCTCCTGACAGCTTCATTAGTCAGTAATTACAGCTGTTCCCATGAGTAAAGGGAAGAAGTTCTTCAGATCATGTCAAAAGCTGAGAAGACTTACTGCCTAGTGGTATGGGACACATTATAAGATCCAGGAGAAGTGCATTTTGGGATTGTACAGGACATCTGGGATGTTTAGAAGAAGAATCAAGGAAGAGAAAATGATGCATCAAGGTTCTTTGGAGGGATCAATCATGAGAAAATGGATGGATAAAAGATACAGCTCTATGTTTAACAGTACATAAGCCTTACTGTTTTCTGCACCTGATGAAGTTTTGTGATCTTGAATTCCACTTCTAATTATTTTCCTGGGTGAGATGATCTTTCATATACTCTGTGTGTGTGTGTATATCCAGAGATTTATAACATAGCAGGTGGACTAGGATCATGGGTCAGAGGGCACAATATTTCTCTGACACAAGCAAATGGAGCAAGGGAGGGTATATACAGTGGTGAGCAATCACTAGTAAATACCGACTCAGACTAATCAGCCAGTTGGATAAAAGTTTTGGGAGCCCTAAGTTTGGGCCAGACCAGATAATGAAGAGAAGAGATGGCCTTAAAACTGGCTTCTGGAGAGACCAGTTGGTCTAAATCAGGTCTTGGAGGGGCTGTTGGGTCAACTGAAAAACACATCTGCATATGTGTGTGCATGTATGATGCAACTGAAGACAGGAAGACTCGGGGGG